>CAUYSK010081177.1:0-31723 GCA_963575035.1 Avahi laniger
AGTGTGAGAGAGTGAAGTGGAGTTGCTCCTCAAAGCATTTCATGGTCATCTGTATTAACTGATCTTTTTTCATTTGGTCCTTTTCTGCTACCTGAAGAACGTCAGGATTGTAGGCAACATCGATGATGGTGTAAGCATCTGTGTGTATGATTCAGAGGGTATGTAATGAAGACAAGTTGCACTGATACTGTCACGTAATATATTAAACTATATTCTTCATAAAGCTAGAAAATATAAATTCTATTCCTGTATTTTTCAGAGGTAATCACAATGGTGCTACAGCAATTTAGCATTTTTTTAAATAAACAATTCTTGCTCCAGAATTGGCACTTTTATATAGGTTAAAAACAGCTCATTTTATTAGAAAAATTAAACAGAATTAAACTTACATAAACGTATACTTGGCATTAATATTAAGATATATTATTACCAAATAAATTATTATTATTATTATTATTTTGAGACAGGGTCTCACTTTGTTGCCCTGGATAGAGTGAGTGCCGTGCTGTCAGCCTAGCTCACAGCAACCTCAGACTCCTGGTCTCAAGCGATCCTCCTGCATCAGCCTCCCCAGTAGCTGGGACTACAGGCATGCACCACTATGCCCGGCTAATTTTTTCTATGTGTTTCTAGCTGTCCAATTAATTTCTTTCTATTTTTGGTAGAGACGGGGTCTCGCTCTTGCTCAGGCTGGTTTCGAACTCCTGAGCTCAAACGATCCGCCCTCCTCAGCCTCCCAGAGTGCTAGGATTACAGGTGTGAGCCACCGTGCCCAGCCCAAATAAATTATTTTAATTGAAATGCTTTTACCAAGGACAATCTGGTCCCTGCTTATTCCCAATAACATTTTAAAAATGTGATTTCTATCCCTTAATTTTTTGTACCTGATGTCTCAGTCATATCTTCTGGTTTGCCAACACTTAGAGGTACTGGATGAGTGGTTGATTGGGGAGCTGGGATTCTTTTCCACTGACATAGGTTGATAAAAAGTATTTTTTCTTTTGGTTTCTAGAAAGCAAATAATTTTCCATATCTCAAAACCTAAAAAATTTCAAATAATACCCTAAAAACAACTCATCACAGAGTTGGAAGAGGGAGAATTTTAGGTTCTAAGTAAGTCATTCCACATATTAAAACTGTGTTTGATAAATTATACTCGTGTTACTCAATTTACCCAAGGCTGCTGGCTTTTCATCAAGAATCCAGTTGCTGCTCCCAGAGGAAGTGGAAGAAAATAGGGAGAACTGATCTAAGCAATTGTTCTAGGTGAATACAATCACTTCCTTTTTTTTTTTTTTTTTTTTTTGAGACACAGTCTTGCTCTGTTGCCTGGGCTAGAGTGCTGTGGCATCAGGCTAGCTCACAGCAACCCCAAACTCCTGGGCTCAAGCGATCGTCAGTGTCCTGAGTAGCTGAGACTATAGGTATGCGCCACCATGCCCAGCTGATTTATTCTATATATTTTTAGTTGTCCAGCTAATTAGTTGTCCAGCTAATTTCTTTCTATTTTTAGTAGAGATGGGGTCTCACTCTTGCTCAGGCTGGTCTTGAACTCCTAACCTTGAGCGATCCTCCCGCTTCAGCCTCCCAGAGTGCTAGGATTACAGGCATGATCCACCACACCCAGCCATACAGTCACTTCCTTATCTCCTTAACTTCTTTATTTGAAAATCTCCAACTCCATGATTCTCTATTAAATCAGTACATTACTTTTTCTTCTCATTCTAGCAGAAAAAAATGGCTCATTAGGAGATCTCCAAAATCTATCAAGTTTAAATTTCCCATTTTTACTTCAACACAACCACATTATGTTTCATCTATTTAGAGAGGCAATTTCCGTCAAGTTTTCTTGTATTAATTTAGCAATAGGGGAGGGTAAGTAAGGTATTCTCTGGTTATTGCAGCATCATTTCATTCAAGATCTTCCCATCCCTGACACCAACTCTACATACCAGGATCTTGGTCTGTAGACAGAGCTGTGGTTCTGGGGCAGCACAGAGTTGTTTTCCCTCTTTCAGCTGCTGTTGAATGAATTTCTCATAGCCCTCAGGGTCACTTTCAGCCAGATCATCTAGGAGATTCCAGAACTGAGTAACTTGGGTGAGCAGACCCTTTGAGGATATCTCCATGATTGATGGTGAATAGGCTTCTTAAGCCTGTGGAAAGACATGATTTAAGAGGAAAAAAAGTCTGTAAAACTATTGATTCGTTTCCTCTTTTGAGAGGAGGAATGGGCCAGAAATTGTTTTGGTGAAGTTAGCAGCTATCCTTAATACCTGTGCTAAAAGACTGTACTTTATCACTTTATCATTTCCTTATTCTTTAATTATCTAATACTCTTTCCTAAATTCTCAAGTTGTCCTCTCAGATAAGGCCTTACTTCTCCTTGGACCCTCTACAAGCCAGAGTAGTTATTTTAAGTCTGAGTTTCCTGATCTTCTTGTTCCAAAACTTGGCTGTCTGGTGTCTCCCCAGCCCAGAAACTCCTAGAGTTGTGTGTGGGGTGAGGGCCACATGAGACTTTCTTAAACCTCAGTAGAGCTTAGTAGTTAAAAGCATGGATTCTGGGGCCAGAATGCCTAGGTTCCAATCTTAGTTCTCTCGCTGGCAGTGTAACCTTAAGTAATTAATGTATATATGTGCTTCAGTTTGTTCTGCTCAAAATGAAGATGATAATACCTATCTCACAGGGTTATTGTGAGGATTAAGTTAGCCAATATATATAGAGGCTGGAACACTTGGTAAACGCCATATGAAAGTAATTATATCCTCTCTCTGTCTTCGGATAAGCCTTCTCACTCCCTCTTCCATTGGAGAGTTGTCCCGCCACAGCATCTTTTTTTTTTTTTTTTTTTTGAGTCAGAGTCTCTGTCACCTGAGCTAGAATGCAGTGGCATCATCATAGCTCACTGCAACCTCAAACTCCTGGGCTGACGCTTTTCTCCTTCTCCAGTCTTCAGACTACAAGGACTACAGGCGCGTGCCACTGAGCCCAGCTAATTTTTTCTATTTTTAGCAGAGACGGAGTCTCGGTCTGGCTCACGCTGGTCTCGAACTCCTGACTTCAAGCGATCCTCCTGCCTCCGCCTCCCAGAGTGCTAGGAGTACAGGCGTGAGCCACCATGAGGGCCCCACAGCATCTTTTGAATAAGGAACACAGGTTTAGAGTTTTCGAATACTATGCTGGGGTTACTAAATAGAAAACTGAACTAACAGATAATCACTTCGGCGAACCCACCTCTTCCGTCGCTTCCCTGATAAACCGCGACGCCTGTTACCAGGGTAACCAGACTGGGTACGACACGTAATTGGGTCCGGGAAGCCCCAGAAAAAATGTCTCTTCACATCCAGTTCCCGAATCTCCCCTTTCTGGTGTCGGGCTTGCTTTTCAACTGGGCTCACCCAGAAGAGCGCCTTTCTCCCTTCTGCACCGTTAACCTGTCCCGGAAACCCTCTCCATGGATCTCTGGGTCTCCTGCTGGTGGGAAGAATTTCTCAGGAGCACGACTTCCGGCCTGAAAGGGAAGCCGCCTCTTTTTTCTCCCAGACCGCCTCCTTCCCCCCACCCCCGCCACGCGAGGCTGCGGCGCACGGTATGGGTGTGTTTGTGTGTATTTGTGTGGGGAGGGCGTTTATAGGGAAGGTTACCGGGAGCTCCGAGGCCACTGGGGGACAGGGATCCCGATGACAAACATGAGGACATTTTCTCTGTCTTCTACTTGGAAACCTCAATCCCCCTTTCAGGCACCCTAGGCACTTCCTGGGGCCCAACCGAAGGTCGTACCCATCCAAAGCGTCCCCATCCTTTCTGGGGAGTGAAACCCAACCCCCGGGGTCCATCCCAGCGGAGCGTGAGCGAGGAATGCCCCGGTCAACCGGGCCGTCCGAATTCCGCGCCGGCGCAGCCTCCGGGCCTCAGTCCGGGAGAGAGATCTGCCTGTCGATCTGGGCTGGGGGAAAGGCAGCCGTGGCCTGGGCCACGGGTGAGGGCAGAATAACCGGTGGGAAGGCTGCGTTTTCACGAAGGACTCGGGTGAAGCTGCAGAGCTGCCTTTGAGCCCTGACTCCTTGGCTTCCTGGGTCGGAGGAGATCTTGTAATGGAATGGTTCTTCGTCTCACACTAACAAGATGCCTGATTTCCTCAGGATCGAGGGGTGAGTGAGCGTTGGGGTGGTTGCATAAAGCCCCTGCTAGCTACACACATGTGAATATTCTTGTTATCTAGTTTTTGGAGGCTTCTGTACAAAGTAGGAAATAAAATGCCCCTGAATGGAGAAATTTAGGACATCTTTGCATTTGTTGTTCTTAGGCGTCCGTTTTTGCTACTGTTGACATTTGTGATTCCGGACACTCTCAAATCTAGTTATGTGCTTCATTGCAAACTAATTTTGGGATTTGAGATTTGATTTCTAATTTAGACATTGACATACATTGTTTGCCTGGGATTATATAGCCTGGGGCAAGTTAGAGCTTTAAGGGAACTTCATCTACAAAATAGGGATGGAGATACTTACCTCATGTAAAACATAGAGTAACTGTGAGGATTAAATAAAATGATGCTTATGAAAGCACTTAACTTTGTGCAGTCTTGTGCATTTTTAAAGAACTTTAATATATATTATCTCCTTCATCCTCAAATTAGTGTGGTCAGGCATTTTCCCCTTTTAATGGAGAAGGAAAAGCTATTCCTTAGGACCTCTGATTTTTAGTTCATTGATCTTTACGTTATACTTCTTTATAAAATTTAAGAAAAGATAAGATAATAAAGGAAATTATTATTAAATGTTAATTCTTGATTCATTTCAGATTGAAGAATGTCCCGGGTTCCACTGGGGAAAGTCCTCCTGAGGAATGTCATCCGGCACACAGATGCTCACAATAAGGTGGGAAGTACAACCCAGTCATTCCTCTACACTAACTGAAGGCATACAGTGTGCCAAGGTTTATTTTGGCACAGATACAAAGATGAATAAAATAGATAATTACAATACAGGTTGACAAATGCTATAATAAAGACATTTATAAAGTGCTTTAGAGTACTGAGGAGGGAATAATGAAATCTGCCCTGGAGAATTAGAAAAGATTTTAAAGTATGAGTGGTATTTGAACTGCTGGTATTTAACTAGTTCTTGAATGGATATAAGTTTATCAGGTATAAAAGATCATTCTGGTTAGAGAGAGCATCATGCACTAATATGGCAACAAGAAAGAGCGTGAATCACTTGGCGCATGGCAAGAAATTTATGTATCCAGAAAGTAGAGAATGTTGGGGATAATGGCAGAACCTAAGGCCTGCGTGGTAAATTAGAGCTGGTTTGTGATTCTTGGAGATGAGACTTCTTCCTTTAGGCAATAAAGAAGCCATCAAATGTTTTTAAGCAGGGTGTGACATGATTATATTTGTGTTTTTAGAAAGATGATTTCTCAACTGGGTAGGGAATAAATCAGATGGGGAGAAACAGTAGGGAGACCAATTAGGAAGCAATCGTAATGTTCCAGGTGAGAGATGATGAGGCAGTGACAGTAGGGATGAAGAAGAGGAACTTAAGAGACAGAATCCAAAGAACCTGGTGACTGATTGGATGGTAGGGATGAGAATGGGATCAAATACAGCTGACCCTTGAACAACTTGGGGGTTAGGGGCACTGACACCTGTGCAGTCGAAAATCCACATCTAAAAACTACTAATAGCCTGCTTTTGAGTGGAAGCCTTACCGATAACATAATCAGTGGATTAACACATACTGTGTATGTTATATGTATTGTATAATGTATCCTTACAATAAAGTAGCTAGAGCAAAAAATATGTTATTAAGAAAATCACATTGGCCGGGCGCGGTGGCTCACGCCTGTAATCCTAGCACTCTGGGAGGCTGAGGCGGGCGGATTGTTTGAGCTCAGGAGTTCGAAACCAGCCTGAGCAAGAGCGAGACCTCGTCTGTACTAAAAATAGAAAGAAATTAGCTGGACAACTAAAAATATGTAGAAAAAATTAGTCGGGCATGGTGGCGCATGTCTGTAGTCCCAGCTACTCGGGAGGCTGAGGCAGAAGGATTGCTTGAGCTCAGGAGTGTGAGGTTGCTGTGAGCTAGGCTGACGCTATGGCACTCTAGCCCGGGCAAAAGAGTGAGACTCTGTCTCAAAAAAAAAAAAAAAAAAGAAAATCACATTGAATAGGCTGAGGAGGAAGAAGACGGGTTGGTCTTGCTGTCTCAGGAGTGTCAAAGGCAGAAGAAAATCTGCATATAAGTGGACCCGTGAATTTCAAACCCATATTCTTCAAGGGTCAACTGTATAACCAACTGTGTGACTGGGTGGATGATGATCCCATTAATTGAGACAGGAAACAAAAAAAGGGGACAAGTTTGATAGGAAAAGTAATTAATTAGTTTGGTTTTGGACTTGTTAATGGTGAGTTGGGTATAGGATGTCCAAAGATTGAAAATTCAAACTTGGAGGAAGGGGGAAAAGTTGGGTCTGGACATAAAGGTTTGGGAATTATTAATATATAGGTAGATGATAGAGGTCATGAGAGTAGATGAGGTCATCTAGGAGAGCACATACAGTGAAAAGAGGGCCAAGGCCCCTTTTTTAGTTTTCTTTAGTGAACTGTACTACTCCTGGTTTGATCATAATATTATTACTATCATATCCCCTGATATTTTAATTATAGGTGAGGGTATGACTGTTACCTAAGCTGTCTGTGCAATTGCATTAAGCTACCCATAGTTGTATGGTAAGCTTAGATTTGAAATGGTAGCTAAAAAAGATAAACCTAGCACTGCTTTAATGAAATTATGCAGGAGGACTTAGCAATAAAATGTATTCTCGTTCTTTGGGTATTTGTAGTCTGCTTTTCAGGAAATTCTATAGCAGCCACACTGTTTATTGTGTTTTTGACAAGAATTATGATGTTGTGAAAAGACAGCTTAGAGAGTTTAAAGACCTATCCTTACTAGTTTTTTGACTTTGGCAAAATCTCTGAGCTTTTGTTTCTTTGCAGTAAAATATAATAGTGGCACCTGATTTGTTTTCCTCATAAGATTGCTTAAGGTTCAGTTGAGATGATACAATTAAAACCATATTGCATTTTAGAAATGTAGGATTATCATTTGCTAATTGCAGCATAATTGCAAAATCGATAAGGTGATAAGTGTCTCCGTGCAGGGGTTAAAAAGTTCTAATGGGGTAGAATTCTATGTATTTGAGATTTACTGGATTAGATTGTTTACCACTTTCTAGAGAAACCAAAATTTGTTCTCCAGGTTCCTAGTCATAGTCCAGTCTGTAGCTGAATAGTCAGACTGTATTTCCAGTTAGTTACTTTGCTGTAATGTAAAGTGTTATTTTTAGTAACTTATTTTTATTTTGTTTTAAAAACTCTATAGATTCAGGAGGAATCAGATATGTGGAAAACAAGAGAACTGGAGAAACAGATGGAAGATGCTTACCATGGGACTAAAAGGAAAATGTTACCCAGCAGTTCAAGGTGAAATTGCAGCTCTGAGAATCAAAATAATTCTCATCTTTTTCAGAATTATCACTTTTGTTTAAAAACACTTTGGTATTTTAAGGATAGATGAATTCAGTTCTGTGAGTTCTTAAGCCTTTCCTCTGTCATAAATCTAGACTCAAGTATAAAGATAATGGCTATGGTACATATGGCCCCATTCTTTATACTTATTTGCAATGGAGAATTTTAAAATTCTACCTGAACAAGTATAAATATGTAGAGTTCTGTGGATTTTGACCTTGCCTGATAGCTTTTAACTTAAGATTTTCTAACTGGAATATTATGATCACTTAGCTGATCAATCATTCCTTCCTCCTATAATCTTTCATTCTTTCAGCCTTTTCTTTATCCCATCTACTTACTATCTTCACCAGGTCAGCAGCCTTTCATATTACTTTCTTCTTCCTCTTCTTTTTTTTTTTCTTAAGTAAAGATGGAGTTTCACTTTGTCGCCCAGGCTGGTCTTGAACTCCTGGCTTCAATCGATCCTCCTGCCACAGCCTCCCAAAGTGCTGGGATTAACAGGTGTGAGCTACCACACCTGGCCCCATATTACCTTCTTAATAATTTCAGTGTGAAAAAAGAAAAAAAAAAAAAAAAAGAAGAAGAAAAAAAAATAATTTGTGAATATGAAGGATTATGTAGGCTTAGTTGTCTTTCACCTTTGGAGGTATAGGAATGTCTGAGTAATTGGGAACGTATCTTGGGCCTCAGATGCCTGTAAATGTAAGAGCTACATGTATGAGAAATAACTATAAAGTAATAATCCTGATTCTAAAGCCACCTAGGGAAATCACTAGTTAGGAGTGAGGTATTTAAGGAGAGCGAGTGTGCCTGTGAGTGTGGACTTTGGTGTGTGATTGGCTGTGCGTGAATGACTTCAGACAAGAAGTATGTAAGGTATCCCTGGTAAAGAAGGCAGAGTCTCAACATAAAAATCAGTATCTTCCAGTTTTTTTCCTCTCTGAAGGTGATCCTATGAGAATTTATAAATACAGTTAGTACAGATGATGATTTGTATTGGTTATTTAATTCCAGGTGGCATTTCCAGAAATAATATGATTGCTGTTTTAGAGTAGACTCTATTAATTCCTGTCATGGTGAATAAATATTTTGTAAAAATTAATTAATTTTTCAAAAAATTGACAGTAAAAAGTGAGTAATCTTTAAAAGTTAATCTCTTTAGGGGCAGGAATTCTGATAGTCTCATATGCTGTTACATTCCTACCAGCCCAACTAGAATAATGCCTGGCACATAGGAGGCCCTTAAAAATTTTTGCTAACTGATTAGCTGACTTACTGGCTGATTAGTGGACACTGTAAACAGAGGCTGGATCAGTGGTTCTGGGTTAGGGCTTGTTCCCACTGTCACTATGACCTCACTAATAGCGAGTTACCAGTTTGTGGGAAGGGAAGTTTATTTTAGAATCTAGGGTAGTTTGAAGTGTCCCTAGCTGTGATTATGCTCTGTTTCCCTCTTTGTATACCCTCCTAGTTGAGTCAGTGAGTGAGCTATAGTCCAGAAGTGAATTTGTCTATACTCTGCAATAGCAAGGGTAGTGATGGTTAGATTTTTTCCCCACTGAACCGTAGAAATGTATAGAAAGGAACAGATAATATCTTTTACATTTTTTAACAGTATCAGGTTTTTTTGTTCTCCCCTCAGCTTATTCCATGAGTTTTGTGCATGATGTTCCATAAACTCACAGATTGCTTTTAAATCTAAAAGTTCTGCTTTCTCTTGTAGCCGGATGCGTAGTGATGGTTTTGATGAAGAAAGTCAAAGAGGCTATTGGAGGCCAAAGAATGACATTTCTGGGACACTGGAAGATGATTTTCTTAAGGCTAAATCCTGGAACAAGAAGTTATATGATTATGAAGCTAATATGCCAGACAGGTTTGTGACTAATTCCTATGACCATTAATAATTAGCCTGAGAATGTGTACTTGTCAAAATTGTCTCCACGAAAATTTGTACACAGGTAGTCATAGCAGCATTATTCATAATGGCCAAACAGTGGAAATCCAAATGTCTATCAACTGATGAATGGATAAACGTAATGTGGTATGTTTATCTGTACAGTGGAATATTATTTTGCAGTAAAAGGAATGAAGTACTGATACGTGGTTCAGCATGGATGAACCTTGAAAACATTATGCTAAGTGGAAGAAGTCAAGTCACAAAAGACCACATATTGTATGATTCCATTTATATGATATATCCGTACACATTTTATGGTTCTATTTATGTGACAGGCAAATCCGTCGAGACAAAGTAAATGAATGGTTGTTGTGGGCTAGAGGCATGACACTTTAAAGGGTGAATTTTATGTTATGTGAATTATCCTTCAATAAAGTTATTTAAAAACAGTTGTCAGCATTATATTATGAAGTGTTTTTGGAAAAGTGCTTCACAGCTAACAAGCAGAGTGTGACAGTTCTTTAGTGTTTCTTAAGGAAGACAATGGCAAGTTCCCTTAAAAATGGACAAAAGAATCTTTTGTATCTGAGATGATAATATATAGTACATAAAATCTAGCTGTTACTGAGCTCTATGGGCTTGGGTCTACCATATCTCTATTTCTTCATTTTACGTGTATGTCTGTCTATGCATGTACTCCAAAATCTAATTTTCTTTTAATTTCCAAAAATGTATGCATTGCTTTAACAGTACATGTAATGTGTCCTCTTACAGATGGGGCCACAGTGGTTATAAAGAGTTGTACCCTGAAGAATTTGAAACAGACAGGTAAGATAAATGGGCTTACTAAAAGAAAAAAACTAAGATTACAAAGTCTGTACTCTAAGTTGATTTCCTAACTTTTACAAAGGATATAATATTTGCCACCGAAAACGTAGCTAGAGAAGAAAAAAGGTGATTTAGTTGGTAGGCAATCACTATTTCACCATTTTCTGGTTGGTGTTTGGCCATGTCTTTAAGCATTTTGGTTTTTACATGTAGTATTCCATATAGTAACGCACTGTGGCAGCTTAGAATTATTTTTTGTTTGTTTTTTTTTGAGACAGGGTCTCACTCTGTTGCTCGGGCCAGAGTGCAATGGTGTCATCATAGCTCACTGCAGCCTCCAACTCCTGGGCTCAAAAGATCCTCCTGCCTCAGCCTCCCCAGTAGCTGGGACTACAGGCACTATACCATGCCTGGCTAATTTTTCTTTTTTGTAGAGATGAGGTCTTGCTGTTGCCCAGGCTGGTAGCTTAGAATGTTTATCTTCATTTTAAAGATGAGGAAACAAAAACTCAATGAAAATAATAAAGTCTTATAGTATATGTCACAGTTCTGATTTAAAATTCAGATGTTAATCCCAGTTTCTTATCTAGAATAATAGAAATATAAATACACTGTTTCTTTTTTTTACATAAAAGTTTCTCTTTTATACTTTTTTATTAGTAGTGATCAGCAAGATATTGCCAATGGAAAAAAAACGTCTCCCCAGGTAAAATCATCTACCCATGAATCCCGCAAACACAAGAAGTCAAAGAAATCCCATAAAAAAAAGCAAAAAAAAAAGTCACACAAAAAACAGAAGAAAAGCAAAAAAGAAGCCACGGATGTAACAGCAGATTCTTCAAGCGAGTTCTCAGAAGAAACTGGGGCTTCTAGTAGCAGGAAAAGGAAACAACCACATAAGCGCAAGAAAAAATCCAAGAAAAAGTCTCTCAAAAAATCTACTTTATTCTTAGAGGCAGAAAATGACACTTCCCAGTCAGATGATTCAGCATCCAGCAGTTCTGAGGAAAGTGAGGAAAGAGACTCTAAGAAAACCAAAAGGAAAAAGAGAGATAAAAAAGTCCATAGCCCTGTAGCTAACAATGAAATACAGCAGAGGACAAACAAACGCACAAATTGGAAAGTGGCTACAGATGAAAGGTCTGCTGAGAGCTCAGAGGATGACTAAATGGGAGAGGAACATTCTTATTTCCCATGTGACTGGTTATTTACAGCTCTTACTCCTTGGGGTTTTGCCAGGGACTCCCGTTCAACACGGGGCCTGAGGTCAGAGCTGTCTGGTGCCATCTGTATATGTTCTGACAGACTTCTTGTCTTCTATTTTGGCCTGTTAAACTTGATCCCCTTTTCTTGGTAATAGGGAATCTGGTATTTTGTTATGAAGGTTTCTTGAAGAGATTATTTTTTGCAATGAATCACATTTAGTGTAGAGTACATATATAGCAAATTAAAGGACCCAGAAAGCTGAATCCAATAATGACCTGGGTATACCAATTGGAATATTGAATTTGGGGAAATCAAGGGTTGGAACCACTGCTGTGTAGAAAGTTATGACAAGGGAACACTATGTTGCTCTCTTTGTATAGCAGGTGTCACAACTGGCTGGTCTTTAGCCTTGGTGCTTTGATCCTTCTGTGTTTTGACCCCACAGGTATGGTCCAATTTACTTAATGAGGAAATGGGCTTAAAAACAAACCTTTCCCCTTCATGATAACATCCATAGACAACTATTACTAGAAGGGACTAGGGTTTTCTCAAATTTAGCTACACTTAGTATGCCCCAAAACATAGTAATTGGCTAGTAAATGGTTTTTTAGTTCCGTTGCTATATATTACCTAAACAGACTTGTGTTCAAAATTATTTCTTCAGATGACCCTCTCAACCAAATGGGGAAGAAGTAAGAATTAGTCATGCTGTCAAAATGGTGCTCTGAACAGGATTCAGGGCAACAACTGCCATTTAAATGTTGTCTTCCTTGTTCATTTCTCAATCTGTTAATGAACTTTAAAGTTTTCCCTGAAACTAAGTTGAATCATTTCCAAAATGAAACAGGCTTCTCAGGGACATATCCACTTCTGTCTTTGGATTAAAGCACCAAGCAGAGACCACATTATTTCCCTTTGCTATACTGTGATCCCTACTACGTTAATTCTTAAGAAACCAAAATATAACTGAAAGAAGGCTGGCAGAACACAAGTGCATCTCTTCACTATGGGAGAAAAGATAAGTGACACATTGTCTTTTTTCTGGTTGTCACTTTTTGGGCTAAGTAAAAAGCTTGAAAACGCACACTTTTGGTCTTGGTTCTGCCACCAATGGGTTATGAGGAGGTCCAGAGCAGGTTAAGTTAACCTCCTTGGCCTTACTTTCCCCATATGTTAATACAGAATTACTTCATGGTAGCATGACAGTATAAGACACCAGCAATAAAATACAACTATGATGACATTTCACAAAGTGGTATATTATAGTTCTAACTATTAAATTTGTTCTCTTTATGGAACAGATTTCTAATAAAGTACTTGGTCTTATGTGGTTGGCCAGAGGTGCCCTATCCCTTGACTATGAGCTGGTGCTCCCTTTTGGGATATTTATTTGAAATATCAATACTTTGGTACGCAATTGTCAGTGTTTCATGGTGTATATTTTTATCTTTGGGACTGGTAGGGGCTTAAAGGAGGCAGAACAGTCTATAATTACTACCTCTTAACCTAAAACAACTGTTTTGTTCCTGGAGCAAGTAAAATCTTTGCTGGAAGGAGTCTTTAGCATATATTTTTTAGCATTGTTTCTGTACTCTAAAGTACTGACTCCAAGCAGAGACTCAGGAAAACGTGCCAGAGGAACAAGGCATTTCCAGAAACTTGTCTCTGTTTGAGTTTTGACCTTCCCCTCCTCCCATACTAGCAGGTTTCCTGCTTTCCCAAGGAATACACATCTTGCCTGTTTTTGTTTTTGTTTTTGGCCAGGTTTAACCTTTTCTTGGTCATGTATAAGCAATAAAGCTGTTTTCTGTTCTTCACTTTTCTCAACCCCAATTTCTGTTCTATACCTTAGGCTTTGATGGTTCTTCCAACTCCCTTAATTATGGGTTGGGGTGGTTCTTCAAAATCTACCACCTCCCATTTGCACTACTGGCTGTGAACATTTATTTCTAGTGTTCCTGCCAATCAGAGGCTATATTAAATCCTAAAATGGGATTAAAAAAGAGTTGGAGAATTCACATTTATTGAATAACTGATGTGATACAACCTGGAATTTCTGAATTCCAAATAAATAAATTTCACTTTTTGAACATTTGATCTGTTACTTTTTAGCACCAACAGACTTGACAATGGGTTAACAACTTTCCCCTGCTGGCCCTTCAATCTGCTTTAATAACAAGTCCTTTGCTGCTTCTGTCATTCTCCCAGGGGACGGCCTACTGTCCTCCTTTCTGCACAATTTGGGCAAACCGACTGGTGATGGCAAGAGTGGTGTCAATGAAGCGGTCCACACAGCTAGAGAGACAATTTTCAGTGCGAGAGTCTAGGCGATTCCCTGGCTTCTCCACACATTTATCCCAACATAGCTCCATGAAATGATGCACCTAAGAGAAAAAAAAAATAGTAATCACTGGGGTCTGCAGATAGGCCTAAAAAACTGTCCATTTTTTAATTTCCTTTTTATCACCTGACAAAACCATTCTTTCAATCAACAAACCATGGAGTCACTTTGGGCTCTTTTCGTTTCCTAATTTGTCACCAATATTGGCCCAGATCCTCATCCCTATAGCTTGTAAATTCCCAGGTAGGACTAATACCTTCTTTTATATTCCCCAAAGCAGCCAGTACCATTGTAAACTAGGAAGGTAGGGTGCCAATTCATTCCCCCAACCAATTGCACTCATTGCATTCCCAACTTACCTCCTAGAGAAGGTAATTCTTAAGTTCTTAGCCTTCTGGGGTCATGGACACATTTGAGAATCTGATGAAGCTTATCAAATATAACAAAGTTACAGAACATGCGTGCACTTGCAAAAGAATGTTCAAGACCCGAGGATTTCTAACCAGGGTTCTTGCTACTACTCAGTCTCCCTGCACGCACTCCTCCCCCCGAAAAAAGGGAGAAAACAACCATTTTACCAAGAGCTTACTATTTGGGAGGCTGGGTACTAAACAGTTCTCTATAAGGATGGCTATGATTACCTCCATTTAAGAGGCGTGATTAAATAATCATTGCAAGGTCAAATATTCGGTAAAGGACCACGCCAGATTCGAACAATTTCTAAGGGCTCCAAACCCTTGTTCTAAACCAATAGTCTACACTGAATACTTGAGAGCACCCCCCTTTATCCAGTGTTCACATCCAATGTGCTCTATCGTTTTCAAGTACATTATCGCATACGATCTTAACAATCCAGTGAGACAGTGGGCGACAGCGAAACCAAAACCCACAGTGGATGGGTATCTTTTTAGGGGCACGTGGCCTGCAAGGGACAGAGGGAAGATTAGAACCCAGATCTTAGGAATGCCAGCCCCGACAGGTCGCCGGCTAACGAGGCTCCAGTGCTCTTGAGTCGGCCAAATCTTTCTCCCTTCTTTACACCTTCTCTTTTCTCCACGCTGCTCTTGCTTAGCCGGCACCTAAACACTACTAGTCACCAGCTGCAGGAGGGCCATCACTCGTATTTTTGTGAGGTGAATGGGAAGCAGTCGAGATCTAGCGGCGGGCGGCCTCACTCAGCCGCCAGTGTACAGAGCTCCGCGGGTGTACTTCACCCTGCTTTCCCCGAACCCTCCAGGGCTGGTCCCGGTCCCCGCACCTGTGCAGTGAACTGCGCCTTCTGCTGTTCCGCCGCCACCAGGCGCTGCAACTCCGCCTCATCCGCTTCACCCAGCTCCGCCATTGTAAGCAAAAGGATCCGGACCGCCCGACGAGTGTATCTGCGCATGCGCGGTCGGCGCGCACCGCCTACCTGCTTCCGGCTCACTTAGCGTTTTCGTCCCCCCGGTTTTTGTTTTGTCTTCGGTTGTCGGAGTTGTCGCATAAGTGCTTCCGGGTTGATGAATGACCTTGAGCCGTCTGGAGCAATATGGCGGTTCTCTGGAGGCTGAGTGTCCTCGGCGGTGTCCAAGGAGGCAGAGGTGAGGGGTCTTGGCAGCGCGAGGTGCCTAGCGCAGCCTCCAGCCGGGGAAGCGGGTGGGGGTGAAGACATGTCTGCCAGGTGAGCCTTCTTGAGAAGGGAATCCCTCTCAGGTATCTGCCGAAATCAAAGCAATGACCACCACTAACGGGCTCAAACGTTTACCCGAGCGCGTATCTCCCTGCTGTGTACTGACGTGGTGATGGGGTAATCTGAAAAATGTCTCCCTCTGGAAGTTGCAGTTTTGTTGAGACTATTCCGCATGGGAGTTCTCTTTTACTCCCCATTCACTGTCCTTAGAATACTCCCACCCTGAATCGGGAAAAGGACTGAGTCTGAGTTCCAATGCCTGGTCTTGCCTATTTCCCCTGGAATTGGCGTTTGAGTGTGAAGGTGAAGGGATCAGTTCGAAAATCATTTAACTGGACATTTGTGTTACAGCAGGCACGTTAGTAAGGCTGGGATACAAATGTGAATAAAACGTATTTCCTGCCCTCGAAGAGCTTTCGTTCTTATAAGTAAAACCACATGCAAGCATAGTTTAACATAAAGCAGAAACTGTTGTGCTATACATAAATTACTATGCAGGTACAGAGAAAGTGTATTTTTAACTCTGTGGTTTGAAAATATTACCCCGTCTTGGTTCCTGAAGGAGGTGTGTCTGATGTAAGTCTTGATAAAAAAGGCCAAGGAAAGAAGGGCCTTATAGTTATAACTACTGAATGATTAAAAGCAATAGTGAAGACATAGAAACAGCATGATATGTGAGAAAACAAAACAAATTGGATATGATTAGAGCATGGAGATGAAAGTGAGAAGTGAGATGAGTCTGGAAAGGTGAACTGGTACCAAATCACAGAAGAACCTGCGTCGTAAGGAGTGTGTACTTTATCTGTGAAGGGTAACCATTGAAAGGTTTGACACAGATATGCAGTTTAGACTGACCACTTTGGGAACAATGTGGTAGATGGCTATGATGGGAGATGGGGCAAACTAGGACAGAAGTCAGGGAGACAAGATAGGACACCGTTGAAGTAGTTCAGGCAAGGTGGAGTCTTGAACTTGGAAAGTAGTACTGCAAAGAAAAAAAAGATTTTCTCAGGAAATGTTAGATATGTCAATAGAATTTGAAGCTTGAATTTAGGGGGACAGTCCCTCATGACTTCCAGATTACGGAGTTAGATTAAAAACGCCTGGGCTGTCATTAAATAAACTGGGGAATATACAAATGGGAAACAAGTTTGGACGAGAAGGTGAGCTGAAGGATGATTTCAGTTTTTGGCATAGTGTGGAGAGGCCTTGCAGGCAGTTAAACTGAAGCTCTGAAGAGATAGTAAGGCTGGAGATTTGTGTGTTATCAGTTTATAGGCAGTAGGTGAAACCATGAGAGTGGAAGAAATGGCCCGGGGTGGGCATAGGAAGTGTGGAGAGCAATGGGCTCTTCTCCCTCCTGGGAAAATCAACATTTAAGAATGAATGCAGGGCCGGGCGCGGTGGCTCAAGCCTGTAATCCTAGCTCTCTGGGATGCTGAGGCGGGCGGATTGTTTGAGCTCAGGAGTTCGAGACCAGCCTGAGCAAGAGCGAGACCCCCGTCTCTACTAAAAAAAAAAAAACAAAAAAACTAGAAATTAATTGGACAGCTAAAAATATATAGAAAAATTAGCCGGGCATGGTGGCGCATGCCTGTAGTCCCAGCTACTCGGGAGGCTAAGGCAGGAGATTGCTTGAGCCCAGGAGTTTGAGGTTGCTGTGAGCTAGGCTGATGCCACAGCACTGTAGGCCAGGCAACAGAGCGAGACTCTGTCTCAAGAAAAAAAAGAAAGAAAAGAAAAAAAGAATGAGATCCAAACTCAGCACACCTAAGGTCGTCATCCTCGCCCTCCCCCTTCTCTCTTCTGTCTACAGAAAGCATACTCATCCTTCCAGGCCTCTAGAGGGCCTCTTCCCCCCACCCCACCTTCAGATACTTCATAACTATCTGAAGAATAATACCGGAATTTTTGGACAAGGACTGTAGAGCAGTGGACCCAAGAAAAAGCTTGACCTATAGAAATTTATGAGAAGGTGTCTGTCTCATGGGAGTAGGGCAGGTGTCTATGGCCTACAAGGGGCTTAGATGGAGCTTAATGGGTGAGCTGGACCCTCCCTGCTCCTGAGAATGGACAAGAACAGGGAGTCAAAAGAGCAGGGAGCCTTCTTGCCAACTTATACACCCCTAGCCTGCAAAGGTAGAGACCACTTCCCGTTTCACCATCCATAGGCCTGCCATAGTAATTTACGGTATGCCAACAATCACGAAACAACTTATCGAATGGGGGCCAGCAGCCAGAGTTATGGCATAACAAATGGAATACGTGACCAGGAAATTCGAGCGACTCGGAAACAGATGAAAACTTGAATAAAAAATAAAGGTACCTGAGAAGATTCAAGAATACCACAAAAATATTTCTAGAATTAAAAAAAAGGATTTCCCATCTCAATTAAACAATTCAGTATATGCTTTGAAGGAGATGGTCATTGTCGAGACTTGAATTAGAAAAATTAAGGTCAAGAATTATCTCAGACAACTGACAAAGATTCTTTGCTTGGCTTCTGAATTTTCCCCTAGGCCCATCTGTGCACTGCCTTACACATTCCCATTTTAGCAATCCCTGCTTAATTAATTTAGCAACCCCCTCCCACCTTGATATCTAATCATCCTCAACATCTCATCAAATTCCTCATCCTCTACCATCCCCTGGTGATATCTGATCACCCTGGTATGTCTTCAGTAAGAATCCTGTTAGGTCAGTTTAGACAGAATCCCTTTTACCCCTGATGTTTCTTCTTAGTAATTTTTAAATCACTGACCCACACCCTGCTATTTGGCTATAAATTCTAACTTGCCCATGCTGCGTTTGGAGTTGAGCCCAATCTCTTTTCCTGATTGCAAGACCCCACTGCAAGACCCGTATGCCTACCCTGAAATATCCAGTCAGAAGTACGGGAAGCCCGGCTCCACAGTTGGCATCTGCAGTGGGGTCAGTCTTGTGGGACTGAGCCCTTAACTTGTGGGATCTGACACTAACTCCACAATTGAATTGAATTGTGGAATACTCAGCCTGTGTCTGAGAATTATTCAGTGTGGGATAAAACCTGCACATCTAGTGTTAGAAATGAAGAGTGTGGTTTTCCCAGATATGGGGAAATAGATTATATGTAGTAGAGATGTGTCTGATTATAGAAGTTGGGAAATGAACAGAACTTCCAAATTAACAAGGAAAAAAATGGAAAAAACCACTTAAAAAAGCGGGCAAATAAAAAGAAAAAAGAAAAAGAAAAGTATTTTTAAAAATTAATATAATTTTTAACTGACAAATGTTCTTTAACTGACAATAATTGTGTATATTTATGGGGTATAATGTGATATTTTGATATATGGAAACAATGTGGAATGATTAAATCAAGCTAATTAATATATCTATCACCTCACTTACCTTTCTTTTTTTCTTTTTGTGACAGAGTCTCCCTCTGTCTCCCAGACTGGAGTATAGTGGTGCAATCACAGCTCACTGCAGCCTCGAACTCCTGGGCTCAAGCAACCCACCTGCCTCAGCCTTCTGAGTAGCTGGGACTACAGGTATGTGCCACGACTCCTGGCTAATTTAAATTTTTTTTTTTTTTAGAGATGGGGTCTTGCTATGTTGTCCAGGCTGCTCTTATACTCCTGGCCTCAAGCAACTCTCCCACTTTGGCCTCCCAAAGTGCTGGGATTACAGACATGATCCACTGTGTCCAGCCTCTCTTAGTTATTTGGAAATATACAATAATACAGTATTATTAACTATAGTCACCCTGCTGAGCAATAGACCTCAAAACTTATTCCTCCTATGAGTATGAAACTTTGTATCCTGTAATCAGCAGCTCCCCATTCCCTTCCTCCAGACCCCACCTCAGCCTCTGGTGACCATCATTCTACTCTCTCTGAATTCAACTTTTTAAGATTCCACATATAAGTGAGATCATGCAGTATTTGTCTTTCTGTGCTTCACTTATTTCACTTAGCGTAATGTCTTCCAGTTTCATCCATGGTGTAACAAATAATAGGGTTTTCTTCTTTTTCAAGGCTGAATAGTATTCTATCATGTATGTATATCCATTTTCTTTATCCATTCATCTGTCAATGGGCACAGGTTTATTCTATAACTTGGCTATTGTGCATAGTGCTGCAGTGAACTTGGGAGTGCAGTTATCCCTTTGACATATTGATTTCCATTCTTTTGGATATATACCCAGAAGTGGGATGACTGGATTATATGGTAGATCTATTTTTAGTTTTTTGATGAGCCTCCCACATTGCTTTCCATAATGGCTGTACTAATTTATTAATACATTCCCACCAATAACCAACAAGAGTTCCTTTTTCTCTGCATCCTTGCCAACATTTATTTTTCATCTTCTTAATAAAGGAAAAGTTTTAATAATAAATTAAAATGAAATAATAAAATCAAGAATGTCAATTATTAAAACAAATGTAAACAAATTAAATTCTCCCATTAAAAGTCAGAGATTGCTAGATGATTTTTAAAAGGTAAGATCTGGCCGGGTGTGGTGGCTCACGCCTGTAATCCTAGCACTCTGGGAGGCCGAGGTGGGAGGATTGCTTGAGCCCGGGAGTTCGAGGTTGCTGTGAGCTAGGCTGATGCCACAGCACTTTAGCCCAGGCAAGCCAGTGAGATTCTGTCTCAAAAAAAAAAAAGAAACTAGAGAAACAAAATAAACTAGAAGAATTAGTAAAAACAAAAGCTGACATCAGTAACATACAAAACAAATAAACAAAAAAATAGAAAGGATAAACAAATCCATAGGCTAGTTCTTTTTCTTTTCTTTTATAAATTAACATATAATAATAGATAATTATACATATTTATGGGGTACATAGTGATGTTTCAATACATATAATGTATAGTGATCAGATCAGGGTAATTAACATATCCATCATCTTAAACATTTATCATATCTTAGTGTTTGGAACATTCAATATCCTCCTTCTAGCTATGTAATATATTATTAAATATAGTCATCCTACAGTACTATCGAACAATAGAATTTATATTTTTCTTAGCTAGCTGTAGTTTTGTATCCTTTAACAACTCTCTTCCCACCCCTCATCCCCTAACCCTTTCCAGCTTCTAGGATCCTTTTCTACTTTTTTTGTTTTAAGAGACAGGGCCTTGTTTCATCTCCTAGGCTCGAGTGCAATGGTGAGATCATAGCTCACTGCAGCCTCCAAATCCTGGCCTCAAGTGACCCTCCTGCCTCAGCCTGCAGAGTTCACTGGAACTACAGGCATGAGCCACTATGCCCAGCCCCTCTCTTCTGCCTTTTACTTTTATGAGATCAACTTTTTTTAGCTTTCACATATGAGTAAGAACATGTGGTGTTTTCCTTTTTGTTCCTGGCTTATTTCACTTAACAATGTCCTCCTAATTCCATCCATGTTGCAAGGGATAGTTCTTCATAAAAACCAATAACATGAGTAAAATCTATTGTGAGTCAGAGGGAACAAGAGAGAGCCGAAGTCTGAAAGATGAGGCATTAGAAAGCAGATATAACTACAGATATAGGAATTATTAAAAGACAAAAAAAAATCAAATTACACATAACTGTGTGGTAACAAATTAAAAAATCTAGAGAAAATGGAGGATTTTCTAGCAAAATCACTTCCTCCTCTCCAGTGGGTGGAGTATTTTCACCTCACTCCATTGATGTTTGGTCTCGCCTGTAACTTGCTTTGGCCAGTGAAATGGGACCTGAGTGATAAAGCCATGGCCAATTTCCATCAGTCCCTTTGCCTTCCTGCCACCCACAGGTGGTCTTTCCTGCAGCTTGTCCCAGAGTGAGAAACACACAGAGCAGACCTGAATCCAACCCATTGTCCATGCCAGGGCCAGGAGAGCCCAGCAGGGCCCAGCATAGCCATAACTGAGCAAGAAATAAACATTTGTTGTTGTAAACTGTTAAGATTTGGAGGTAGTTCATTTTTGCAGCAAAAGCTGATTGATAAAGGCAAAACTTTCTTTAAAAACTTAGCAAATAGAATTCAGCAATTTATCAAAAGAATAATTCACTATGACTGCACAAAATCAACATTAGGAAGTCTATCAATACAACCCAGAGCATCAACAAATGAAAGGAGAAAGCACCATATGAGCCAATCAATGGAGGCTAAAAAGGCATCAATTTAGCCAGAAACCATTCGTTATAACAACTCCAGGCAAAATTAGAATAAAAGGAAACTATTTATAGCAGACTACGTACTGAAAATCCACAGCAAACAGTATCCTAAATGGCAAAACTTTAAAACAATTTCGGTTAAAACCAGGAAACTTGAGAGAAAAAAAAAGAATAAAGAAAGGAAAAAAGAGAAAATAAATCAGGAAATAAATACTGACTTTATTTATTTATTTGTTTGTTTATTGAGACAGAATCTCACTCTGTCACCTAGGCTACAGTGCAGTGGTGTCATGATAGCTCACTGCAACCTCAAACTCCTGAGCTCAAGCGATCCTCCTTGTTCAGCCTCCTGAGTAGCTGGGACTACAGATGTGTGCTACTGAGGCCAGCTAATTTTTCATAATTATTAATAGTAACATGATTACTGAAAACAGTTTAAAATTTGCTTGCTCTCCTTTTTGTTCATAGGATACATCCCCAAATAAGGACATCCAATCAAATTATTGTGTTTTAAATTTAACATCACTTGAAATTATTCCATTCTGTGTGGCTAATCTATGAATTAGAAACACAATTTAGTGTATTTTGTATTTTTAATTTTAGGAATTCTTTTTTTTTTACATTTTTAAAATTTAATTATGAAACAAAAATTTGATAATTATGTAAAACATTTACATGGTACCAACATAAAGTCTTCAAAATTCAGAGAAGTCGAGCTCTCCTATAGGTGTCCCTTCCACTCTGTCTCCTCCTCATCCTCACTAAGGTAAATGTTGGTTTCCCTTGGTTTACACATTGGTTTACCCTAGTTTTTGATTCTTCTATTAAAAAAATCAGCATATATATACATAAGTTCATATGTTCCCCTTTTCTAAGATAAAAGGTAGCATACCATACACATTGTTGTGTATCTTGTTTTTTTTTCACTTAACATATTCTGGAAATTATAGTAATTTATATTACTTTATATAGCTACAGAGTACTCTATCATGTGAATGTATCAGAATTTACTCAATGAGTCCCCTCTGGATGGACATTCGAGTTGTGGCAGAGCGGTCAGAAACAGGAGAAATGGCTGAAGGCCCTGAAGCTGGCGAGGAGCATGCTGGGAGAGGAGGCTGCAGAGTAGGCCTGGGTCAGTCTGCAGAGCCTTGTTGGCCCTGCTGGGTTTTTGGTATTGCTGTACCAGGAATGGAAGGCTACTGAAGTGGATTAAGTAGAGACGTGACGTGATTAAATTTGCATTTTGAAGAGATCACTTTCACTGCAGCACACAATATGGATTAGAAAACAGTGGGTGTAGGGAGATAAATTAGAAAGCCATTGCAATAGCACAGGTAAAAGATGACAGTAGCTTGGATTAGGAGAGCTGGTAGTGAAATGGAGGGAAAGGGAAGGGTCTGCTGGATAAGAAGATGCCAGAGAGAATGGGTATCAGAGATGACTTCTAGGTTTCTGGATTCTGCACCTGGATAGATGGTAATTGCTATTTATAGAAATAGAAAGTCCTGGAGAGGAGCCGATGGTGGGTGATGATTATGTGTTAAATTCTAATGTGTTAAAGTAGAAGCACCTTTGAGATCTCTGGGTGAAAGTGTCCAGAAGTCAGTTTAATGTATGTATCTGGAGCTCAGAGGAAGGGTTAGGGCCAGGGCTTTGTGTTTAGGAGTTAATTCAGGTTAGTCCTTTGGTCTGAAGGCCAGCTCTGAAGATCAAAGCACTAGCCTGAATTTGGAGGAAGAATGGATTTAGTTTCTCCCCCCAAATCCATAGCCTAATAGGCCTAGGATATGGCCCTAGGAAAAAATAACACTTCCCCTAAAATCTGTTATATTTGCTCTATAGTACATAAATACTTTACAGTTTACATATAGTATACAAAGAACTTTACCCATTGCAATGTATTTTACAGGTGACAAAGTACTCGTGTTTCTGTGGTCTCAGTTAATTCTCTCAGCAATGTTGTAAGATAGCCTGGTCCCAGTTCCCTCTAGCCCATCTCCTGGCCCAACTCAGCCCAGTTCCAGGCCTGCCCATACTCCCATATCCTTGGCCCTATCCCCCACAATTCCCGTACAGCCAGTGTCTCCCATCAACCACACCGTGTTTGAGTCAGGGCATCTCCAGGATAATTTTGCCCACATTCTGGTTGGCCTCCATGCGAGAGTGGGCCTTCCGAACCTCAGCCACGGTGAAGACTTTATCCACAACAGGTTGCAGCTGCGCAGCACTCCCAGGGGAGAAGTGGGATAGAACTTGTTCCGTGAAAGTGTTCACCAATGTTTCCTTATACTGAGGCAAGGAAATAGCCCATTAACAGGGTGAGGATGAGGTTCTGTTGGCATCACACAACTCTGAGGGGAAAATCAGACCATGCCTCGTTGGCCCTAGTACTAGCCTTGGTCCAAGGAGGTCAGACCAGATTAGCAATCAATCTAAACCCCCTTGGGCCCTGGGACTCCTGGAGCATCAAGGGACCTCCATCTCTAAAAGTGTGGCCTTCCCAGTGTGAATCGAGGACCTGGCAGAGAGGAGCAGTATGTCAGAGTCAAATGAGAAAGTAGACATACACTCTGAGTCTTCTGATGGGGGGAGAGGTTAGGATAACCCTTAGATTCCCATCCAGAGGAAAGAAAGTTGACAGTGTCAGGAAAGGTTAATCAGTACGAATCAATGTGCCTAGAACCTGTTTAGATGTGTCTGTAACCTACCTTCTTGTCCCTGGACCTCAGCAGACTGGCCCGCAGACTTCCTCGCTTACACAACAGCTTGGAGAGCAGTGGTCCATTGACTTCTGCTCCCCCCGTGAGGCCACGCAGAACCCATCTGCCATCTGCAGCCAAGCAGTGGAGGTTCTTCTCCCAGTAAGAGCCACCAATGCAGTCCAGGATCACATTGACACCCACACCTTGGGGAGTGGGTAGAAATGGCTTAGTAATTGTGGGAAGGCAGACACCTTAACTCCTCCCCTCTGGATCTAGTTTTGCACATTCTCCTGTGGACCAGGAAACAAAGTGGGGAAAAGGCACTATCTGGAAGGCAGGATGCACTTAGTTCTCCTAGAGAGTCGGGGGAGAAGTGCTAAGGTGTTCAGCTTTCAGAAGACCTTCAGCTAAGGAGATACGTCTCACGGTGGTTGTAAACATAGACTGATCAGGCCTTGAGTACTTGCTCCAGAGAGCAAGAATGGCGTTGTTCTGCTCTGAGAAGTCAGTAGACTTGTTCCTTTTGATAATTAAAGCTATGTTACCCTTTGGGCACTGGAGCTCCTGGAGCTTCAAAGGAATCCCCACCCCCAAATCTATAAAAGCATGGGAATCCCAATCTTGATCATGCTGCTGCTTTTTTGCTGAGGCAGCCAGGAAGCTCGGAATCATACATAATACTGGATCACAGTTATTGTATTAACCCTTATGATTAACTTATTTTTTCTCCTCCTTTCCTTGGTTTATATTCTCTATTTCTAATTAATTTTTCTTCCATCCTGAGTGGTTAGACCATCTTTAGGCTTTGTGAAAAGTATAGTAGAGGCTGGGTGCGGTGGCTCACACCTGTAATCCTAGCACTCTGGGAGGCTGAGGCAAGTGGATCGCTCAAGGTCAGCAGTTCAAGACCAGCCTGAGCAAGAGTGAGACCCTGTCTCTACTAAAAAATAGAAAGAAATGATCTGGACACCTAAAAAAAAAATATATATATATATATTATATATATATATATATATATATATATATATATATATATATATATATATATTAGCCGGGCATGGTGGAACAAGCCTGTAGTCCCAGCTACTTGGGAGGCTGAGGCAGAAGGATTGCTTGAGCCCAGGAGTCTGAGGTTGCTGCGAGCTAGGCTGACGCCACGGCACTCTAGCCCAGGCAATAAAGCAAGACTATTTCTCAAAAAAAAAAAAAGGTATAGTAGAGAAAGAGTGGATTGGGAAAGAGAAAGAAGAGAGGGTTGGGAATGACAAAGAAGGAGAAGGGAGATGTGGTAGGTGTCCTCCGGGATGGTCCACTAATGACCTCCATATGGTATTTACAACTTTGGGTGAGCCCTCCCTTTGAGTATAGATTGGATTCACTTCTAACAAAAAGAACACAGTAGAAGTGACGGGATTACACTTCCAAGATTAGGTTACTAAAAGGAGATGGCTTCCTTTTTGGGCCCTTTCTTGCATTCTTTCTTGTTCTCTCTGAAGGATGCTAGCTGCCACATTTCAAGCTGTGCTATGGAAAGGCTCATATGTCAAGGAACTGATGTCCCTGGCTAATGGTTGACAAGGACCTAAAACCTGCCAACAGCCACAAAAGTGAGCTTGGAGGCAAATTGTTTCCCCGGTGAGCCTCCAGATGACCGTATCCCTGGCTGATGCCTCGGGAGAAACCTTGAGCTGGAGGACCCAGATAAATTTCTCCCAGATTCCTGACCCACAGAAACTGTGAGATAATAAATATTTGTTGTTTTAAGCCACTAAATTTTGGGGTAATTTGTTATGCAGCAATAGGTAACTAATACAGGAGAGCAAGGAGGAGAAAAAGGTTATGAAGAGGAGGAAGTCGGACGAGAGAGGAAGGGTTAAGCCAGGGATCAGCTTTGCCTCTCCTGAAACACACAGGCCCCCTCAACACACACACACACACACACACACACTCTTACACACCCTGTGTGGCCTTCAGAGCCTCCTCATAGAAATCCTCTTTCTTGTAATCAAACCCAGCTGTAGCACCCAGGCTCTGGGTCATCCGGATGTTCTCCTTGGAGCTTGTGGTCACCAGGGGGATGGCTTTGAATAGCCTGGTCAGCTGGATGGCCGCTGTGCCCACACCGCCTGTGCCGGCATGGATGAGCACTGTCTCCCCTTCGCACACTCCTCCTACGGCAGTGACCCAAGTGAGAATACCCTGGGCCAGTGAGGGCATGGGGGTGGGAGGCACAAGGTTGGCTTTGGAAACCTAAACAAGCTGTGCACCAAGGGTGTGATGAGAGACAGGGCCAGAGGGTCCGCAGGGCCTGAGTCACAGAAGCCACTGAGTGTGGGGAGCAGAAATGTTTTAGAGCAAGGGGGCCTTGACCAGAGCTGGGCTTGGCAAGATTAATCCGGTGGACAGAGGAGTGGGTTGAGTGTCAGAGCTGTCCTGAAGGGGCCTCCTGAACCAATGAGAGGTGATGGAGAAATCCCCAGGTCAGATGTCTGGGCTGTTCTGATCCCTTTTTTTTGTTTTTGTTTTTTTTTTGAGACAGAGTCTCGCTTTGTTGCCTGGGCTAGAGTGAGTGCCGGGGTGTCAGCCTAGCTCACAGCAACCTCAGACTCCTGGGCTCAAGCGATCCTACTGTCTCAGCCTCCCGAGTAGCTGGGACTACAGGCATGCACCACCATGCCCGGCTAATTTTTTCTGTATATATATATTTTTAGTTGTCCAGATCATTTCTTTCTATCTTTTAGTAGAGACAGGGTCTCACTCTTGCTCAGGCTGGTCTCGAACTCCTGACCTTGAGCAATCCACCCGCCTCGGCCTCCCAGAGTGCTAGGATTACAGGTGTGAGCCACCGCGCCCGGCCTCTGATCCTTTTTATGTAAGGATTGGACCAAGAGTGCCTCCTCCACTGCCTGTAAGGGACCTGAGCAGAAGGGCTGAAGGACAATCTCCTCCCCTCTGGGCATAAGGACAAGCAGCTGGAACTGCTCTGAGAACCTTGGTTCTGCTTCCCATTGGTCATAAAAACTGTCCATAGTTGTCTCCTTGGGGGAGAGGTGGGGGTCAGCACTGAGGTTAGAGGCTGGGGTGTGTCGGGTGTTGGGGAGGGCTCAGAGGTGAGGGTTAGGGCAGGTGCCTGGGCTGGGGTGAGCAGCTAGCCTCAGGTGACAGGGCAGGGCTTCCTCACCCACCCACCCTGTGGCGGGCAGAGAGGGGGCAGCACAGCCTAAGAGGGAGGGCGAGAAGGTGAAGGGACAGGGAGTCCAAGGGGCCCCAGGGATGGCCCCAAAGGCTAGGGCGTTTGAGAGGGGAGAGCACCTCAGGTGCAGGCGTGGGTACACCACCACCCCTCTCACCCCCTGCACCCACACCTCACAGAGAGGCAGGCAGGTTGCGAGCTCCATTTCCAGGTGGAGAAACAGATTCAGAGAGCTGAGTGCCTTGTCTAGGATCACAGGGCCAGTCCACAGCAGAGCAGCGGCTGGAACCCGGACTCCTGAGTCCATGGGAGAGGCTTTCTCATCACCTGAAGGAGGGAGGCACAGAAGTAGCTGGCCTCACAGCAGGCGGGCAAAGGAGGGGCTGCCACAAGGTAGCGGGAGCTTAGGAGGCTTCCCTGTGTGTCATGAAGATGTCTCCATCTCTGAGTGCACTGACTGCCCGCAAAGGGTGGAAAGGGTCAGCAGCAGGCCTCCTGGAAACCGCACAAAACAGGCTGCTTTTCCTAAAACAAAGCATCCCTGCTCCAGCCCCCTTTCTGTCAAGATCCAAATTTTAGGGTTCGGTCGTACTTTTCAGATGACTGGTTGCAGTGTCTGTATTCCACACTGCCTCACATTTCTGGTCTCTAAGGAGTCTCCCCAAAGGTTCACGTTTTAGCAGAATAAACAGTATCTTCTGGGTTAGGCATGAGGTGGAGGCGTGAGTCCAGAAACCCGACTGCTCCAAGGGTACGATTGCTTGCTCGTCCTGATAGATAAATGGGTTTGGGGGGATAATCTCTCCCAGGTGTCCAGAGGGCTCCCAGCTCCTCCAATGGGCTCTGTTAAGTTCTGCTGAGTCACCTTGAAGCAGCAGCTCCTCTAGTTCCAAGTCCAAGCTTGGGCCGCCCAGCAGCTCAAGGGTGACTCATGGTCTGGAACAGCCAGAAGGTTGACTCCTCCCCCTCGCACCCGCCAGCTTCCCTATCTACAGGACTTTCTCTAGTTCTCTAGGCTCCCCTCCCCCCTTCCATACACACCTCTCCCTGAGGCCGGCGGGGCAGATCCCAGCAGTGCAGACCTGGGAGGGAAAGGGAAGGGCTCCTCCCAGTCAGCCCTTTGTCTACCCTTGTCTTCTGCCTGTCAGGCTCCTGCCTCCATCCTCTTCCTGGGCACCCATCAGCATGGTTCAGCGCCCAGGGTGTGTCTCCTTACTGTGGTGGTCTTCACACTTTTTTATTCTTAAATTGACAAAAAGCATTTTCAAAAACTATGTGTCCCCTCTCCCATTTTAAAGTTGATATCTAAAATTTAAATTTTGTACCTTAAATAATTGTGTAAAGAGGAAATGGCCTGAAAAAAATGGCAAAAATATTTTATCTCTTTAAAACATCCTCCACTCCTTTTTTTTTTTTAATTTTTTTTGTCTTTTTTTGAGACAGGGTCTTACTCTGTTGCCTAGCAAGAGTGCTGTGACATCAGCCTAGCTCACAGCAACCTCAAACTCCTGGGCTCAAGCGATCCTCCTGCCTCAGCCTCCTGAGTAGCTGGGACTACAGATGTGTGCCACCACGCCTGGCTAATTTTTTCTATTGTAATTGGTTAAAGACACGAAGCTTTGTCTAAAGGCTTGGAATGTTTCAACATAAGGAGCTCTTTATCAGAGATAAGCCACTGGACATAGATTTGTTGTATAAATTGAGGACCTGCAGGTTTGTCTGGTTTCCCTTAGGCCTGTTAATGGGTTACAAAGGATGTCCCCAAGAAGGGAGGGGGGCATGATGAGGCATGTTTGACCTCCTTCCTCCTGGCAGGCAATTTAGTTTTAGGATATTCCTTTGGCCCCAAGGGGATCCATTTAGTCAGCTGGTGGGGGGTGAGTCTTAAAATTTTATTTTCGTTCACAAGTGGAATCCAGATTTCAGAGAAATTTGATATTTGTAATCATCCACTAAGAAAGACACAAAGTTCTTCTTTAACATATTTTCATTACACTTTAATCATTGAATTATATCCTGCTATATTTTACTGATCAGTCTTATCTTCAACAAAAATATGTACGTAAACTGACATTAAAATTAAAAAAATTATTTTCTGTGACCATAGGGCTATAAATGTTGAATTTCTTCTGGATTGATAGTCCATAATTTATCAAAATGACATATATTATTTTAAATGCTAATAATTATTAAACATAAAAAGTAAACCTTTATTGGAAAGACCTCTCTTAATGACAGTTGGTAGGGCTGAAATTTTTCCAAATAGTTCTATCTGTGGATGAATATTTTTTATTGCTGGAATAGAACTGGTTTCAACATTACTTCTCTTCCTATTTTTTATTTTTATAGACAAGCTCTGAGAAACCTAGTTTGCATAAATTAGAGGGGAAAGAAAGAAATTTCATTATAGGAATGCCAGCCAATTCTTTGAGTACCTCTGAATTATTTGATAAAAACCACACAATAATCGATCACCAAAAGTTATTTTAAATGCTCTATTAGCTGACAACTTAATTAAGTCCTGTTTCAATTTAGTTGAAAGCAAAGACTTGGAAACCACCCAATCTGTAAAGGAGTTGTTACCCAGTCACAAGTGTCATTCAAGTTCTCAGTTTCTGGAATTATACCAACAAAGCTTTTTGAAGATTTACCAAATGATTATTAATTAGATCTGCTGTTTTTTCACTTAGAGGAACCTTGTTTAAACTGAGATACTCAGGAAGGTTTTGGAAAGTGAAAATGTTAATTCCAATACATTTTTGCTAAGACAGTATTTTTTTTGATAGAGTTCTTTTACCCTATCGTATGCTTTAAATATGTATTTATTAACATCTTGGAGCTGCAGACTTAACTCATTTATGAAAAACATCTTTGACATTCTTATTGGCAAAGCCAGTCCTCATTTTTAAACTAATCAGTCACATCAAATTACTTTCCATCAGAAAAGGTTTCCCATTTTTCAATTCAAGTCATCATGTTAATATATGCCTAGTGACAATCATCTTGCCTCTAAATTTTAAGAAATGTAGATGAACAAGGCACGGAGCCTTCCTTTCCTAGATGAATTATGATGACAAAGGTTTTCACTGTTCCTCACTGATGGTTTTTTTTTTTTTTGCTTTACTGTTGTAGGGCTCTTTTCACATACGATGCATTTTTGAACAATAGAGGATGGAAGAGGTCTTTAAATTTTAGAATATTTAGAGTTTTCCTTTCCGTTCGCACCGTGCAGTTCTTATGCTCCAGGCCAAGCATCAGAGGGCCGGATGAGAGTGTGCCCTCCTTTCGTAAACTGGGAGAAGGGAGGCTGGGGAGCAGAGGCAGGAAAGTAGCACTGGCACGACTCCTCAATCAGCAGATCATTTTTAGGAAAGTACACGTGGAAGTTGAGAATCTGGAAAAAAATGAACCCCTTAAATCCATTCATGCCTATGCGCCTCTTCTAAAGTCTTTGTGAACCACCAGGACACAAATGTCCCTAGTTTGGAGACCTGTGATTCAAAAACCACCTGCTCCCTGGGTACATAGGTACTGTGTAGCTACCATGAAGGGGTTCCTTCTGTGGGTCTCTCTGAGTAGCTGAACCCAGCTGGAATTTTGTCCTGAGAATTATAGGAAGCAACTGGAATGTCCTACACAGGAGGGCTCCAGAGAGTTATTTGCCTTGAGGAGGTTTATGAAAAAGGCTCCCACTAGGCAACCAGCAGTGACGTAGGCATGTGTTGAGATGCTGGCTGGCCAGTTGGCAAGCTGCAAAGAGGCTTCCTAACGGCCTTTAGTACCTTAGAGACTCACCGTAGCGCAAGGCCCAACCCTCTTAACGTGTGGAGCTGTAGTGGACCCCCCAAATGTAGTAGGTTATGATGTTAGATTAGAAATATATTGAGATTTGTGGGTTAACACTTAACTAGACAAGAGAATTGAAAAAAATCACACGCTGACTTTAAAGTGGATTGCCTCTATTCTGCCTTCAGGACTGTCCTGAGTTAAAATTTAGCACTGTTGCTTCATTTGGGAAGAATGTACTCTTGTGCTTTGTACTAGTGGCTAAGGATGGAAAACAAAGTGATCAAGCCGGAACTGATTGTTTCTTATAACTGATTGTTTAAACTTTCCAGCTGCCTTGCCTATGGTTGAAGTTTTACTGTGCTTGCTTAACTGGAGAAAGAATGGTCCTTAACCTAACTAATGCTATCTGCTACTGTAAACCTGCTTGCTT
>CAUYSK010081178.1:0-17841 GCA_963575035.1 Avahi laniger
AAAAATTAGCGAGGCATGGTGGCATATGCCTATAATCCCAGCTACTCGGGAGGCTGAGGCAGGAGGATTGCTTGAGCCCAGGAGTTTGAGGTTGCTGTGAGCTAGGCTGACGCCACGGCACTCACTCTAGCCTGGGCAACAAAGCGAGACTCTGTCTCAAAAAAAAAAAAAAATGCAATGGGACATAGGAGGAGATAAAATATGGCCAAAAATCAGGAAGGCTTCCTGGAGGAAAAATCAGTTGAGCTGAGTCTTTAAGAGTAAGGAGGAGTGATCCATTTGCCAAGGGTGGAGAGGGTGTCATATTCAGAAATAACATCATGGGCAAAGGCAGAGATCTAAGGTACGGCCACAGTTTACTGTGACTTGAGCATAAAATAATTAAGCGATTAAATCACATTTGTTCATCTGAATCCCAGAGTTCAAGGCCTCTGCTTCCCAGCTGATTCTAGCCTAACTCAAGTTTGATCACAGCAGAACACAGCACCCAAATGCTGTCTGCCTTGTCACTGATTAAACCACCTGGATTTAGGGTCCCTATTTTGTAATTTTCTCTTGTCTAAAGTGGGCTTCAACTTTTTGTTGAGGAGTATGGTTTTCACCTTGTTTCACGACTGTAAATTCACATTTCTATTTTTGCCATCATTTCTGTTGCCAATGCTATTATTCTGGGCTTTTTTTTTTTTTCATGCAGCTGGAATAACATATGAGACACCAGCCTGGAGTGACAGTGCGTTTGACAAAAACAGAAATAGCCCAGCTCATATTATTTGCAAAAGAATTATCCCCTGGAGGTGATTTTTAATTTGGGGGTTTGCTGCAAAATGGAAACCTGACTAAGGCTGCTTTGCAACCCAAATGCTTGTCTTACCAATCAATTATCAAAATGAGACTTGCTGGGTACTGTAGCAAATCTTTCCGGGCGCTCTCCTTTAATGGGTCAAGTCCAAGTTGCCTCTGTTATTGGGAAAAGCTGGGGGCAACTGAGCAGTTTAATTTGCTGGTGAGGGGGAAGGGAAGACAGGGAAATAGGTTCCACGTTCGGATAAAGAAAAGCACAAGAGGTAGATGGAGCGGCCCTAATTTAGAGCCAGCTACCTCATCTGGGCGCCAGTGGTGTGATGGTGGTTGTTTGCAAGGGATTAATAATTCAGCCCCAGGAATGAAGCTAGGGCTTACGCACAGCAGAAGCAAACTTGCATAAAGGTTAATTGGTATCTATCGGGTACTGGTAAGTGGCATTTATGCTATTTTGGTATTTTGGGGGGACTTGAGAGGAAAAACACAGAAGCAAAGCTGAATATGGAAATTCAGGGAGGCCTTTTCTCGGCATCAGGATGTCATGAAATTGTTCTCCCGGCCCCAGCAGGGAGGAGAAAAAGGTGGCCTTACAGCCTTGATGGGCTTGAGAAATGAATTCTGTGTTGCCTCCCTTGCAAGCCTTGCACATGCTGTTTAAACTTGACATGTCATAAATCCAATAGCAGCAAACAGGATGGCATTGGCTTGCTGTCCACTTTTATCTGTGTGGCTGCAGGAAGTAATGTTGGCGTGTGAGAGTGGTAGGCACTGCAAGCCACTCGGGCTAAGGGACTCGAGGGTTGGACCCGGGGACCCTAAGATGCAGAGTTGGGGACCACTGTGTGATTTAGGGCATCTGGTTCCCTGTGTCACTGCATGGTTGGGCTTGGGATCAGGGCATTTTCTCAGCTCCCAGAATAATAATCCTTATTGCAGGGGGATTAGTGTTTGTGTTTCTGAGCTATAATAATACTTCATGGTTAATATCTATGTATAATCAACTATCTCCCTTACTTAGCTCCTTGGGGACAGGACCATGTCTTGTTCATGTCTTTATGCTTGGTGAGACCACAGCATGAGACACTTGGTATCCATCAAGGTCATGTTTGTTAATGGATGAAATGGATGGAGGTGGTAGATCTGCACCAGAGCTTTCTACAGGGCAGATGTCTTCAGTCTGTATCAGATCCAGCAGCCCTTTAAGTGCAGTAATAATTCGAGGAGCTCTAAAATATTTTCCTGTGTCCAACATCTCATGCTTGGCCTCTTTGACTGCTTGGACTTCCCCATTCATCCAACGCGCCGTGCACATTATCGAGTCTCCATTTCACTAGTGCCTCTTCATCCTTTGATAACTAACAAAAACATCTTGTCATGGAATCTGAGGACTGTCAGTCGACTCTAGGTTTTGCTTGAGGCTTAATGTTTTCTTGACAGCATTCACAACATTCTTCTAAGGAAGAGTCCGGCTCAGGTTTTCTTTTTCCTTTTTCTCTGGTCTCCTACGTAATCAGAGTACGCATCAAAAAGTCACTTCTTAGATAAGTGTCACAGTACAGAGGCCAACTCTGCTGGTCTTGGGAGTGTCAGTATACACTCTTGCCCTTGATTACATACTTCATGCAGGACTGAATTTTAGCATTTTTAGGGTAACTTCTTGGACTTCTAGGATTACAGGCATGTGCCACCACACTCAGCTAATTTTTCTATTTTTATTAGAGACGGGTTGCTCTTGCTCAGGCTGGTCTTGAACTCCTGAGCTCAGCCAATCCTCCCACCTTGGCCTCCCAGAGTGCTAGGATTACAGGCATGTCCATGAGCCGCCACACCCAGCCTTGCTGCAGTCTTAACCTCTGTAAAATGGGCTAAAAATAGTGCCTCTCTCATATGATTATCAAGAGGCAGGATGGTGGTTAAAGGTGTGGCCTCTGAAACTAGATTCCCTGGATATGAATCTCAGCTCTGTCATTTTCTAGCTGTGTGACCTTGGCTAACTCACTTAACCTCTCTGTGCTTCAGTTCCAGCATCTTTAAAACAGGGATCACAATAGGATCAATATGTAGGGCTGTTATAAGAATCGAGTTAATACAGACAAAGCGCTTAGAGCACAGCCTGGCATCTTAAAAGTGCTATATATGTTTTAGAATTACCATTGAAAAATTTAAGTGAATGATACATGCCAAGTCTCTTGAAGGGTGTCTGGTACATGCTAAACACTCAATAACTATTTGCCAAGGCATCTGCAACAAAGAGTCCCCTGTCCCAGGTGTGTGGAGTGGGAAGCCCTCTCCTTCTCTCACTTACCTAAGATATGCCCAGCACTGGGCCAGGTAGGCAGGTAGAGAAACCTTGAAGCTCAGGACTGGGGGGAGGGGATGGGGAGTGGGTTTATAATGCAGGTTGAGAGGCCACGTGCTTCAACAGCACTCTTTTGATTAAAATAAAACTATAAAGCCAAGAAGAAGTACTGCTCTAAGTGTTCCTATTTGGGGTCAATATTCTATGAGGAAACAAAGGAAGCCGAGGCTGAATTAAAGCAGCATTTATAAATACTTTAATAATGATGAATAAATGATTCATCAAAGTTGCTTTGCTAAGTAAATTATTCCAAGACGCACAGAGACTAGTCGGCATGATTGTGAACTAGTTCATAGAAGATATGATCACAACCTGCGAGGCAGCATTTCGGAGCCCACGCTGTTATTCATGCCTCTGCACATTCTGGCATAATTTAAGAAAAAGGGAAATTTACTTATTGGCTCTTAATAAAGTATTTATGCTACCTTAATGTGAAATGTTACCAAAATTATTTAGTGACTTATTGATTTAGCTGGATTTTATGATCTACTCTTGGCGTTCTTTGAGTGGCAAAGTTAACTACGGCAGCATGGCCTCTGATTTAAACAGTTCTTTTCTCTGGCAAATTCTCTGGATCTCAGGAAACCTTGCAGGGGGCTGGGGTAGGGATGGAGGGATTAGAGAAGGGCCTGGGGGCTTCCCTGGAACATAGAACATGTGGAATCATATGGCACACCTGGATGTCCTTGGGAGACTGTCATGAATCTATGAATGGTCACAGTTGGAAGAAACTTCTGTCTTCTAGCTCAAGGCTCAACAAGGAAACTGAGGGCCAGAGAGGCCAAAGGACTCATTGAAGTTTGCACAGCTGAAGCGTGGCAGAGTCCTGGACCTACCACGTTGTAAAATCCCGATCTCATGAAAATACCCTCTGCCAGTGAGCTTACATCTTAGCATGACTTTATAGAGAGTCATGGAGGGACGACTGAGGACATAGAATTCACCCCCATCTCCTCATTTTACAGAGAGTGAAACTGAGACACAGAGGGGAGAAGTGTATCTTCCAACTTCACACAGAAAGTTAGTGGAAGACTGGGAAGGGAGCCGGGATTGCTGACTCCAAGCCTAGTGTGCGTGCGTGTGTGTACAATGTCTACACTGTGTGTGTGTGCGTGCACATGTGTACTTGCTGTTTGCACTTTAATTCTCATTTTGCACAGTGTAATTAAAGCTTTCCCCACCTGCTAAGGAATAGAGACTCCAGGAAATACATGGGAAAAAATGGTGACAGAGAATAGTCATGAAATCTTAATACACAGGTGAATGTCTACTCCACTTACTCAGAGATTGAAGCTGAACTTGGTGTCTCTTGACAATTAGGGAAAAGGAGACAGAAAGACCCACAGCTCTAGAGAAGATGAAGGAGAGATCTGGAGCCAGGGCGGCTGGCTAGGGAAACCTGTGGACAGCAGGCTCAGGATATACAGGTGCAGACATTTCTGCTCTATGACAAACATTTAGTCCTCGAGGTGGGGCAAGAGCTCAGGGCAGCTCAGCTCTGCCTTGGCTTCATTAGAATCAGAATGGGCTTAGAGTTGCAGATGCAGAGACCACCATGGTGGCTCTCCCAGGGGCCTGGCCTTGCTGCTGATGGGATACAGGCTGTCTTGGTTAAGTGGGGCCAAGACTTCTGCCCTGAGGATTTTTCTTTGGGGTTTTATAAATCAGCCAGCAAAGACAGCCAATTTCATGCTGAGATGCCATATTGAGGGCCTCAACCCAAGCGCAACTGCTGGCTGACTGATTCCCTGTCTGGAGCCTGGGCCGGTCCTACCCTAAACTGGGACACTGGAAAAACTTGGCTTTTGATGCTTTCCATTCAGTCCTTCTTTCTTTTTTTGTCCCCACTTCTGCTCCCCTGGCAACCTTTTTCCATGTTAAAGGGTTCACCAATAACTCTTCTACCCTATGATATTCTGACAAGAGCTGTTGCCCCTTAAACAGAATATCCTGCAATTTGGCTATGTTGCCATAAGGGGGCGGTAGTTCCACTGATCAGGTGCTCTGAATGGTAATGTGACAGGTGAAACTAAGCTGCAGAGTGTTTAGTCTGGCATTGTATTTTTTGTTTTTAATCTTGAATTTGTCACAAATATTTTAACAGTAGGAGACTGCCAATTAAAAATTCTGACTTGGGGCTTCCTTTGAAATATCAGCACGTTTGGCAAGATTCCCTTGGGCTGACAGCCGGCTGGGGCTGCGTGGGGGTTGCCCCCTCGGGACAGGGCATGCAGCCTCTTGTGGCCACTGTCCTCCCCTGGTTGACAATCTCTCATTTACATTACCTGTCTGCTTCCCAAAGTTTCTGTTTAAGCTTTAGACATATTTGAGTTACAGATAAATATTAATTTAAAAATTTAAATAGCATAGCTTTAAAAAATTAAAACATCTGAATTTAGGTGTCTAACAAGGTCCACATTTAAATAGAATGCCTTAGGATCAACTTTCAAGTAGACAAAATGTAAGATTCTTCGATACCTTTTTTATTATACTTGTCCTAAACTTGAATCAGTTTCAACTTCCAGAATATACCACACTTTCTCTTACCTCTGTGATGACCAATCATCTCTGATTGTCTGTGGCTGAGGGGTTTCCTAGAATGTGGAACTTTCAGCAGCAAACCAGGACACAGTGTTTGCCTTACTCACCTGTGGGCCACCCTCTTGCCTGGAACTCCTGCCCTTTGCCTGGGTCCATCCTGACGACCTCTCTCCCCACAGCCTGTACCGGGGGCCCAGTTTCTCCCTGCACCGCACTCTCCGTCTGCTCACCTGCCTGCTCCCTGCCAGACCCTGAGATTCTGTGCACTGGCCTGTGGCTTCTCTAGGTCGTGTTCCCAGCACACAGCACAGTGCATGGCACAGAGTACGTGTCTAGCACTGAATACAGACTAATTCTTAATGTTATGGGATGGTTGTGATGCCTAATTTGGCTGTGCACCCCTATAGGCCTGGCTCATGGTGGGTGTCCGATGAGATATTTGTTGAATTGAATTGCATTGAACTAGACCGAAGATTTGGACAGACAGAGATCTCTTCTGGTAAAAGGAGAAGATAAAGGAAAACAATGATCTCCCATGACAGTCTCTTTTGCACCGTTTTGACTATGACTTACAGAGAGAAATGCCTTTCACATTGGGACCCAGGACACTTCCTACACACACACACACACATACACACACACGCACACGCACACGCGCACACGCACACGCACCAGAAGCATTCTCCTTACTACACAGCAGATACACACTGACAATTTCTGTTCTGTTCAATTCTTTGGTTCCATTTTACAAACGTGCTGATAATAACCTATTAAACTGATTTTGTCATCACTAAGGGTCACCACTTATAGTTTGAAAAACTGCCCCAGAATGTGACTTGCCCAGATTCTCAGCAGTCTCTGGACATCAGATTTCAGGCCTTTCCCAGGGCACAAAAGTGACGTGGAACCGGTGAAATTCTTACCGTCTGTCACTTCTCACCTCCATGAAGCCTCACGTCTAATCCCGGTCAATCCTCAACTCTACTTTATTGACGACTCCTGTTAATTACTCTTGGCACCATCTCTTGTGTCACTCAATTTCATTATCTGTTACAATGTATTGTTTGTTTGTTGCTTGTACTGTTCTTTTTTGTTTCCTGGGTGTTCTCATTTTCTTAAGTAGACACTAAGTCCCCTGTGGGCAAATGCCCTTTGCATTTTTCATGTTCCTCTTTTTAATAGGCATGCTAAAAGGAAAAAAAATGTGTTAAATTGGAAATGTCTCATACCAAAGTGGGCCTTCTAGTGAGGGGCTGATTTCTCTGTATGTTAAAATATAATTTCTCGCCATAATTCCTGGTTGCTTAGGGTCAGTAAAGACTCTGCTCACTCATTCTCCATTCTCTGGAAGACCAGAATTGCTCCAAGCTGGATCAGACACAGATTACAATAAGAGATGAAATTAAGATGAAGAATGGACCTCCGTATCGAGTGATTTAGTTATGGAGGACTTCGCCATAGGTTGCTAAGGTTAAGAAAGGCAGTGCTGCTCTTTAAGACATGGAATGATATGAGCTGGCTCTATAGACCTCATTCTAACCTGAGACTTGGTGGCTTCTTGAGAGGGTAATGAGAGCACAAGGGTGTGCCCTGGGTGCATTGGAGCAACTGAGTGCTTCCTGCCCCATGGAAAGGAAGAGGATTCATGCCAGGGACAACTCTGACCACCTCTGGTTCTCACATGGTCACATGAAGGTCTGGAATGGAGTCAGTTTCTCCTGTTTCCACATTTTCTTCAGGCACCAGGCTTCCCAGTCTGAGTGCCGTGACGGGGTCATGGTGGCTGAGCTGTTGCCCCCTCAGCTACCTGGTCAACGAGGTAGGTCCTACGGCAGGCAAGATCCCCAAGCTGGGGACCTCTGACCTCCAGGGCCATCCCTCGCACCTCAGTCTTCACAGTCTCATGCTCCGTCTGCCTTGACTTGAAAAGGGTGAGGAGGCTCTGTCTTCTCCTCTACCCATGGGGCCACCAGCTGCCTGTGTGACACCCCAAACATACTGTAGCAGAGTGGGTCTGACATGAAGTCCAGAGGCCTGGGCCCCAGTCCTGGCCCTGCCTCCTGCCAGCAGGAGTGTCTCAGACCGTCCTATTTCCTACCCATGGCATGCAAGTGACTGTCAAAATTCCATGCAAATTACCCATGCTGTTGGTAAGAATGCATCGTTAACATTTTTGTTTGATATGTACCATTCTGTATTGAATTGAACTTTTCTCAGACAATCTGCAACAGACATTTGGGGGGAGCCTTCTCTGGGCCAGGCACAATAGTCCTGGGGCTACAATGGTGAGAGGAAGCCGGCTTGGTACTTGCCTTCACGAGGTCCACCGTCTAGCTGTTTCTGGCCCTCTGTTAGGGACGAGCTCAAGCTTCCCCGCATGTAAGCTTGTCCCTGAAGTGGAGTAATGATGCTACCTTGCTGTGTGAAGGGACGACTCTCCGCCCATGTTCAGTCCCAAGAGCACACACCTTGTGGCATTCCGCCTTCCACCATCATGCTCACCTCCACCTGGGGCGACCGCCACGCACACTCATAAATATGTTAAGAAACCTATTGAAGAGACGTCACCAAGGAGACTGCCCGGGCCTGAATGCGTCCTGCACTCCCTGGACACTGTCTCTCTGACATCTGGTGTGTTTTTGACCCTTGCGCCATCATTTCAGCTCTCTCGCCTTCTCCTGGCGATCTGTTCTGTCGCTGCCCAAATGTCTCCTTTCCCAGAGAGCCCAGGGCAGCCCCGATGACAGAGGATGCATTGGTTTCCAACACCCACTACTGTGGCAAAGAAGAGATGTGAGCCTCTCTCTGGGGCGACTACAGCATCTTTTGTTGAACGAAGTACCTTTCATGTGAAGAAATGGCGGCAAGATAAAATGACACGTCGCTAATGATGTACTTTATGGACTGCCATCTGTCTCCAGAAAGGTCAGAGAAAAATGGCAGCTTGGTTGCAGGCGATTGGGCGGCGGTGGTGGTCGGGCGACAAATGGCTCTCATCGGAACCTGACAAGGAGCCTTGGTGACATCATATAAATGCCCTAATTGGGAAGTGGTCAATCGAGCGGGCCTGACTTCTGAATTTGATGTGTCAATAAACAAGCTCAAGGTGAGATGCTGGATCAATACCACAGAACAAGAACCATCCGGCAAATTTACTGCAAAGTAATTGGGTGCAAAATGACTCAACCCAACCTTCACACTGCCAAAAAGCAAACAAACGGCTGGTCTGCCGGCAACCGTTCGTACGTGTCAGCGGCTGCCTGTGCACACTCGCCGCCTGCTAATGCGCCCGGGGACAGGGAACCCCCCAAATGGGACAGAAAAACCACACACCCTGTAGGATGACGCTGGCTTCAGCAGAAGCTTTCTCACACTCGGGGAGCATTATCTAGATGCTTCTATCAGGAATCGTCTTAAATATAATATGATAACAATAACTATGATAATTATTATATATCCATTTTTTATTTTGATTGGGTTGCAAAACATACGAGACACAGAGGAGATACCACATCTATATCTATATCTGCTTTTGGTTGAGATTGGTGGGGCCTGTTCTCTCCATCTCTGGGTGTAGGGAAAGGGAATACGGATTCTGTGTTGCTCTAACTTCAGGTGTCCTGTCCTGGAGGCGGGTGGTGGAACGAGGAGGGCACGTCCTGCCATGAGCCAGCGGTGGGCAAGGCGTCCCCCCACAGAGCTTCCTGCCCATGGTCCGGGACTGCCAGCCCTGAGCAGGGTGCACTGGAGCCGGCTCGTGCCAGGGCACAGGAGCTGATTGTTAAATACTCTGGAATTTTGTGAGCTGGTGGTTTAACAATTCTTAAACTTGGCCATGGTGAGAGCATTCATACCATGGGATCAGCAAATGCCGACATCAGGGCCCTCGAGAGTCATTCACTAGCACATCAGTGGGAGCAGGGCTAGGTCCCAGGGTGTGGGATCCAGGCAAGGAAGGGTGAGCCTGGTGGGGGATGCACCCTCAGAGGTGGGCTGGCTGCCAGGGAATCACACTTGGGCCACACTTGAGGTCTGGGCCTCCGAGAGGTACTAAGAACAGCAGGACAGCCAATGGCCAAGGAAGAAATGCCATCCACATCCTGACTGCCGTTTCTCAGCAGGACGCCTGCCTGGGATGGCAGAAAGAGCCGTGGCCAGCACCAGGCTTCCCTCTCCGCCTTTGCCATTTACTGGGTACACGTCCAGCACTGATAATCACCCAGCGGGGCCCGGAGGGTCCTATAGGCCTTGACATATTGAAACATTTCTGTATGGGCTTCCCAAGCCCCTGGAGCACCCTGTCCACGGCTCTGGTCCCCTGCCTGAGACCTCTCTATGCCCTTATCTCCTCACAATCCCACAACCCAAGGGCCAACCCCTGGCACACCTGGCACAGGAGCATTTGGGGGGTCAGTGGGACATGATCTACACTGTCGAGCTCCTCTGGGTGCTGGGGTATAAACTGCAGTGAGGCCTGCGACCACCATCAGGCTGCTGGGATGGGGGGAGCTGCTGGCCGAGGTGGGCAGAGCCCCCAGGCACGAGAAGCCGTGAGCTCCCCTGAGAGAGGCAGGTGGCCGGCGCCAGCAGCCGACAGCCCAGGGTCAGCCTTGGCTCGGCTATGCGGCCTGAAGCAAGTCGCTGGACATGTCCACACCCCCGTGCCCCATCTGTGAGCTGAGGTGACTAGAAGATCCCCCTTGGTGGGCTGCTGTGACGACTGAATGAGCTCATTCCTAGAAGGTGCTTGGAATGCGTGTGGCCTTAGGTGTGAGCTCTCGGGCTTCGCTCAGCACTTCCCTTATCTCACGTGAGCCTCACAGCAACTGTGTGAGGAGGCCTTATCACCAATGTCCCATTTTTGTGACATGGAGCCTGAGCCTGAGAAATCTAATGACCTGCCCTGGTCTCATGGCCTGTCCGGTGCCGGGGCCATCTGAAACCCAGGCTGTCTCCTGTGGGTCTAGCACATTCTCCATCCTTCTGCTGAGCTGCGAGAGCCCAGGAGCCTCGAGGGGAGGAGCAGGCTGGGGAACAGGCGCAGTGGCGCAGAGGAGGTGGCCCGAGATTGCAGGCACAGTGTGACGGCGGAGGGAAGTGCACGGTCCCCGTGGCCTGGCAGGTGAGAAAGCTAGGTGGGGACAGGAGGTAGCAAGATGGGAAAAACTAACTTCATTTTTCCAAATTCAGCCTACCTCATGAGATCCATATCCACATGAAAGCGGAAAATTTAATTCTGCCAACTCGAGTTCATCTCTGCTGGTGGGGAAGGTAGCCGCCTTGGCATAAATACTAGTAAATTCAGGATTCTCCCTCTTCTCCTTCTCCTTCCCTTTTCCCTGAGGGCCATTTTAGTCTGGGGGCAGTGTGTGCACGTGTGTGTGCCTGTGTGCGTATAGCTTGTCCAGCACACACACGTGCATGTACACCCTTCCCCCAACGCACACTGCTGTCTGCCGCGAGGTGCGCTCTGGCCCATCAGCCTAGTTACCCCTCCAACATTTGCCACCTGGACACACATCGGTGCCAGGTGAGGTGCAGACCATCCTGTCTACCCCAGGATGCCAGGACCTTGGCCTTCCGTGGCCTCTGTTCCAGCCCGCCCCATGTTTGCTGCCTGGCTGGGGTGCTGAGCCCCTTCTCAGTGACCTTGGCAGTGGGCACCAAGCCGTGGTCATGCTCCCTTGCTCCTCCTGCCGGCTGCTCAGAGTCGTACCTGTGGGTGACACGGGCCTGTCAGCAGCGTTCTTCCCCACGCCGGGCGTCCAGTGACACCTCTGGGCACTGAGCCCTGCAGCCTCTTAAACTGAGAAGCCAAACTCAGGCTTTTGGCCTCAACAAACCTCATGCTTTTGTCAAGCTTCTAATTCCTTAAACTAAAATACTTTCAGTACTAGCATTTCTTCTGTGAGTTAAAAAAAAAAAATCCATTTGGCAAATCTGTTGATCTCGTTGTTCTAAGCTGGTATTGTCTTCACGGGGTCAGAGACACACAGAGCAAGAAAGACACGAGGGGGAAAGCAAAAGCCAGTTATTTTCTAGAAACACTGTCCCTCTGCTTGTGTAAATTGCTTAGCACAGGGCCTGGCGTCCATCTGGTAAGAGCTCAGCGGTGGCTCAGTGATCATCAGCTATTGTCATCATCATCATCTCCGTTGCCATCATTATTTTATATTGCTGACCTTGTAGTATTTAATAGCAGGAGAGAGAAGCTAAGAGACAATGTCGCTGGTGCAGGAGGTAGAATGGGTGAGTTGAAGAGCCAGGGAGCCCGCAGAGGGGATTTGGGGGGTTGGGGAAGGCTTCCCGAGAGCTGTGCTGCAGAAATGGGGATCGGATCCCTGGTCTCTCTTCCCTCTCCACTTCCTGCCCGTCTCTTGTTCACTTTGGCCTCACTCAGCCCCTTCTCATCCCACATTCATCATCCCCTTTCGCTGCACCCTGCCATTTCCTGCGTTCTCCATGCTGGGGACACTCACCAGGCCTCAGTCTCCATCTTGACTGCAGCCTCATGGGCGACCCCGAGCCATGCAGCTCCCAGGCTCCCGATCCACAGAGACTGTGCGATAACAAATGCTTGTTGCTGTCAACCACTAAGTCGTGGGCTACTTTGTTACACAGCACTAGATAACTGACACGCTTCCAATTCTCCCCTGAATAGGATGTTTATTGTTCTAGTACATTCTAGTACAGTTTTAGGGGCCTAACAAATTATTCAATAAATGAGAGGGAGAGTCTTGTGGTGACAAATGCCTGAGAGGAGAAGCCAGGAGGTGCAGGGTCTTGACCAGGTTCTGTGATCACCATGCTAGGCGCCTGGAGTCCAGACCGTTTCCCTCTCTGGACCTGAGCAGCCTCATTTTCGGATGAGGGGTTGGACTAGACAATCTCTAAGGTGACTTCCAGCTTTACTATTTGGTGAAGGTTTGTGAAAATGCTTTCTGACGGATATCCATTTTGCAGATGGGAGGGACCTAAATCTCCTCTTGTTCTGGGTCCCTGTGGGACCTGAGGGGCCTGGGCCCATCAGTGTGTTTGGCCTGGAGTGGGGCAGGACCAGTCACGAAGGGGGCTGGGCCCTGCCAGATGACCTTTGGCCTGACCTCCAGCCATCTGGGCCTCACCTGCCCCTTCAAACCCCCGCTCGCTCGCTGGGTAAGAATGTTCCATGTGCTCCCTGGCTCACTCCTGGGAGCATCAATCACACTGGCTATTTTCTTCTTTGACTTAAGAGGATTATCCAGACTGGATGTTTTACTTTGTCAGTATTATGCTGTGACACTTCCCTTCACTGGTCCCACCCGGCCCGGGGCCTGGGCCAGCCAGGCTTTCTCCCAAGTCAAACGCTGTTCTGACATCCCAAATTTTTATGTCAGTGTCTCGGGATCTTTGCAGGCAGGAAGGGGGTGACTGGGGAAGCGGGGAGGTGTGTGGGGGTGGAGTTTCTGCCCTCCATCCACTTGCCCTCTTCGTGCCTGTTATAGGAGAAACCTTTGCCAGTGTAGCCGGAGTGCTGCAGCCTGCACAAAACAGAAACCCAATTACTTACGTCTTAAAAAAAAACCGAAGGGTGGTTTTTTGTTAGTTTGTTTTGCTTTTTAAAATTTACCCCAAATAAGAAATATAGTGGCAGATAGAATTAGTCAGTGGCTCTTGACCAGAGTGCCAACCATTCAGGGTAGGAAGAAAGAGATGTCACCAGCAGGTGTCTGCTGATGTCTCAGTGTCTGGACTGTGTCCCGGACTGCCAGCCGCAAAGGAGGCTTCAGAATCGTGTGTGCTGGGGGTAGGTACGCGAGAAGGGGATGGGGGCGGAGGTCGCACGTGATGAGACCCAGTTTGCACTAGGATAGGCCAAAAGGGAACTCGACTGGCTCCCATAACCAAAGGTCAGAGAGGCCAGGGTGAGGCTGGGCCTCCAGGGTTGCTGGGGCTGGTTCCCGCAAGCTCTAGAACTCAGCTTTGCATTTTTCTGCACATTGGCTTTTGTCTCTCGGATAGCCTTCCTCCTCCATGTACCTGAAACACAGCCTCCCACAGCTCCTGAAACTGTGCCCCACAGCGTGAGCCCTAGGGAGAGGGGAATCTCAGGGAGGCATCTGGCGTGGCCTGGGGTACATACCTAGCCCGGGGCCTTGACCCTGGCCGGGGAGGGTGCCTGCCGTCAAGTGGTGGGATCATGATACTTGCACTGGACCCGCAGGTTAGGGGCGGGGCCTGGGAGGAGCATCCCTGAGAACAGGGAGGAGCGGAGGGCAGACGGAGCCATGGTTGTCCCCACACCAGGGCCACAAGAGACCCCAGAGAGCCTGGACTCCAAACTCCAGAGAGGTGAGGGGACTTGGCCTACGTGACATAGCAAGTTAGTGGCTGGAGCTGAAACCAGGGCTTCCACACTCCTTCTTGTTTCTCCTGCAGGGTGTCCCAGCCTGGGCACTGCTGACACGTGGGGCTGGCCAGTTCCTGGCCGTGGGGCCGTGCTGCACATCTCAGGATATTTAGCCCGGGCCCTGCTCTGACCCGCGACATGTTTCCTGGCTGCAGAGAGCTACGTGATCTCACGGGGCCTACTTTCTTCAATGGCAGTAACAATGGCCGCCTGCCTGCCTCAGGAAGGTAGTTAGAGATAGTAGTTATGGGATTCCTTTTAAAAGTAGGATACAAATGTGAGGTGCTGTTTTACAGCAACCCCTGATTCCGCCTCATGGCGGAGGAAATGGCAGGGAACGGGTGCGTGCGAGAGCGTGTGTGTCACAGCCTTGTATGAGAACAACCACTTCTCCTATGGAACAAGAAAGTCGCCGCCAAACTGACGCGCAGTGGGAAACCCTGCGCCTGCTGGGTGGAGACACCTGGGCGGGGCAGGGGACGAGTTCCTCTTATTACCCTCACTGGAACAATTCGTGGCCTAAGAACCAATATTCACAAAGAAGGCATAGCGTCCAGCATGCTGGGAATACAGGACGGCCACCTGCAGCTTGTCCTCCACCAGGACTCCCTAAGCAGTGGCCTCACTGGCCTCTGACTTCTTCTACCCCCAACCGTAGTCGTCTTGCCAAAGACACCAACCAAGCATCAGTCAGTCAACAGGGGCGCTAGGCTGCAGAGCATCATGTAGGATAGTGGTTCTTGGCAAGGGGGGATTATGTGCCCGCACCCCAGGGGACATTTGGCTACATCTGGAGACAGTAGCTGGCATCCCCACCCTCTCCTGCCCTGCTTGCGGGGCCAGGCCAGCCCGAGGCCTCCCCGCGGGGTGTCCTTGCCCAGGTTGTAGGTGGATGCAGTGTGTGGTGGCAGTGTGTGGGCCTCTCTGAGCAGAGATGTCAGGTCAGATGGGGATGGTCCTCTGCATACAGGACTGGGCTCAGCCCCCAGGAAGAGGCAAGCGGGGAGGCCCTCCAGGAACTGATGGTCGGGTGTGGGGAGAGCACAGGCTATATCTGGAACACTCCACAGGGTAGAGCCCGATCTTGGATGGTGTTCAAGAGACACTGGCGTGGGGCCTGGGAGGCAGGGAATGGCCCCTGGATCGGGCCTTGGAAAGCCGTGCGACAACAGCAGGCAGACCAGAGACTGCAGCCTTGGGGGCCCTTCCTGGACCCAGCTCCTCGGTTCCCCCGGGAGGGGAGGCTGGCCCTCGGCGCCTGACCCTGCTCTGTCCTGGGGAGGTGGGAGACAAGGTTGGGGGTTTGTAAGAAGAACTGTCACTGCATCAGGGGACACAAGCTGTCCTCATTCCCCTGCTCTAGTGGAGGGCTGGGGATGGATTTATTGCAGGTCGGGTCAATTTCAAGGCTTGGATTGGGCAGAAAGAAACTGAGCAGAGGCCAAGTTCACGAGGAATGATGGAATCTGGGCGAAGCACTCAAGGCGAAGTGGCTTCGCAGGCACCCCACCGCCCCATTCTTCCCTCTTTGCAGGCCGGCCCCGAATAGGGCCCTGCCTGGAGAGGAGGCACGGGGCTGGCGCCCAGGTGGGAGGTGGAGTCTCCGTCACTGTCCTTTCCTTCCTACAGCTGCCCCCAGTGAGACAACACTTTTCATGGCAGATCTCTTGCTTCAATCTGAAGGTCCCGGATTTCTGATACGTGTCTTTGATCTTCATCAACATCCTCATATATTTACCCCATGTTCTGCTGAGGGGAATTCAACAAGAACTAGGCTTGTGCCCAGCCTGGAGGAGAGGCCAATGGGAAAGGAAAGCTATGGCTCCTACTTTCCAATTAATGTGTGAGGCTGATACAAGAGAGACAGTAAAAAAAACTGTGATGGAGATTTCAATAAAATACATTAAGTAGATTATCAGTGAAGGGGAATTTATGTGCTTTATTTGGGATCAAGTCAGTGTTAACAGTGTTATCTCTCCTGGAGGGCTTCCTGGAGAAGGCAAGGAGGAAAGCGTTTATTCCAGTGGGAGGAACTCCAAGTGAGTACAAGGCAGGGCAAATCCCAGCCCAGGGCAGGTGTGGAGGCTGCACAGCCTTCCTCCCATGGCTGGTAAGATTTCGCACAAGCATTTCCTAAGTGCCTGCGTCACCAGCAGCACCTTCCTGGGCTCCGCAGGAGGTGGCTGGCGCACCGATTTGCCATGGAAGCTTTCCCCGAGGCCATTACCTGCAACTCCATTTCTTTAGGAACGGCCGATCTCCCCAACAATTTCATTTCTGCTCAAGTTTGTGTTTCACACAAGGCTGAGTTTCCATCCACCTTCAAGTGTCCTTCCCCTTTCTCATTTCACGCTCCTGTCCCTAAATAATGTTTGCATTTTCTATTAATAGGACCGTCTTGATTGTGGCTGGTCCAGCTGACCTACTTTTCCCAGTTTTCTGTTCCAGAAGTGGTGCTGCCTGATTCTCTCAACACTGTCTACTCTTCAGTCGTTTATGCCACGTGTGATAATGCAGCTCCTGCTGTTTAGAGATTGCTCAAAAAAAAAAAAAAAGATGTAAAATACAGTCCCAGGCCCTGGAGAGCTAGAGTATAGTTGGGAAGCCAAGACAGACACTCACGCCACAGTGATTTAACGAGGTAATGCAGTGCTTCCAGGTGCCAGGTGGCACTGCCCATGTGTGCATGCCTGCTACGCCTGCTGCTCAAGGAAAGGAGAAAGCCCAGGGCTGGGTAAACCCTGGAAGTCCTCCTGGAGGAGGTGGGAGCCCCACGAGTTGTAATATTTTTCCAGAAAGAAGATCCTATAGGAGCAAACTCTCTTGCTTCTGGGTCATGGTTTCTTAATTCATCAGGAAGAGACCAGGGCCCAGTGGAGAGAACATTAGCAGCTTTGCCACCCACTTAAGCCTCCAGCTCATTGCTCACCTTCTCTGCCAGAGCCAGCTGGGTCTCCACCCTGTGTATTGCCCACCCTGCCATCTTGACGCGGTTGCCCATTTCTTCCTGGCTCTCCTCCTACACCAGACTCAGATTGACTTCTGGACCTTTGCTTATACTAGATGTTCTAGAGGCAATAGCTTTCCCATCTTCTCTAACACTGTAGTAAGTTAAAAAAAATCCACTTTCTTCCCACCCACTCCCTCTCTCTCCATACACACATACTTCCTTGCCCTGTTGATGTTGGGCCCAGCTATGTGACTTGCTGTGACTTCATGAGGGACAAAGTGTGTATCTCACCTCCCTTGATTAAGGGCTCGGCCACATGATTTGCTTCGGCCCTTGGGAGGTTAGCAGACCTGACATTGACATGCCCTCTTGTGCTTTGCCGTGGTCATGAAAAGAACATGTCCCAACTGACCTACCGGTGCAGGAGGCTGAGAAATCAATGTGCTCACCTGGACCCGACCTGCAGCTTGGAGCCAGGCCCAGCGAAGCCCAGCCTGGATCAGTGTCCTGTGATCACATAAGTGAAAGTGTTACGGCAATTGTCAGTGACCGGTCCCAGGGGAATAACTGAGCGGCACGCAGAGAGTTGGAGAGTCCGAAAGTTTTATTGCCGGCGGCCCAGATTGAGGTCAAGCCTCCCAAAATCTGAGCACCTCTTCTGGGTTTTTGTCAGGTTTTATACTTTTTTGGGGGGTTACTTTTAACAAATCACACACAGGTACAAATGATTAACCAATTAGGAAAAAGACTTAAATGTTATCCAATAAGCAATAATTCTTATAAGTAGCAGAATCATGATAG
>CAUYSK010081179.1:0-13912 GCA_963575035.1 Avahi laniger
AGAGCGAGACCCCGTCTCTACTAAAAATAGAAAGAAATTAATTGGACAACTAAAAATACATAGAAAAAATTAGCCGGGCATGGTGGCGCATGCCTGTAGTCCCAGCTACTCGGGAGGCTGAGGCAGGAGGATCGCTTGAGCCCAGGAGTTTGACGTTGCTGTGAGCTAGGCTGACACCATGGCACTCTAGCCCAGGCAAGAGAGCCAGACTCTGTCTCAAAAAAAGAAAAATAAAAAAATAAAAAAAAATGACACCATTAATTTGAAAAAAATTGTGTTAAAATAATATATATCGTAACATTTGCCATTTTAACCATTTTTTCTTTCAGCGTCACAGTGAGACAGACATTTTAACCATTTCTAAGTGTCCAATTCAGGGGCATTAATTTCAGTCCCAACGTTGCGCGACCATCACCGCACCTTTTCCATAATGTTGGCGCAGAATGTTCTCAAGGGCTGTCTGTGTTGCAGCGTGTCAGAACCCCCTCCATCGGCAAGACAACATACTGTGTTGTCGTCCGTACGTGTCACATTCTGTCTATCCATCCTCCGTCGATGGCCTGTGGGCTGCTTCCGCCTTTTGGCTGTTATGAATATGCCGCTATGAACAAGGCAGTACGAGTATCTGTCTGAGTCCTTGCTTTCTTTTCCGGGGCTATACACCCAGACGTGGACTTGCCGGGTCAGATTATAATTCTATGTTTAATTATTTTGAGGAGCTGCTACACTGTTTTCCACAGCAGCTGCACCAGGGTTCTAATTTCTCCACATCCTTGCTATTTTCTGTTTTTTTTTTTTTTAACATAATAGCCATTGTAATGGGTGTGAGGTGGTATCTCGCTGTGGTTTTGATTTGCATTTCCCTAATGATTAGTGAGTTGAGCAGCCTTTCACGTACTGTTGGGCATTCATATTTCTTCTTTGGAGAAATGTCTGTCCAAATCCTCTGTCCCGGTGTTAATCAGGTTGTTGAGTCTTCATTCTTTTTTATAGCCACGTAGTATTCCAAATAAGACTTACACAGTTATCTACTACCCAGTCTTCTGTGGATGGCTATTCGGGCTGTTTCCAGCGATGTGCCGTTCAGACAATGCCACGTTGCATTGTCCTGCACACATGTTATTACGTGCACACGTGAGTATGCAGGATACCTTCCTAGCAGTGAGGCTGGTGAATTAAAGAGAGGGTGTGTTTATCATTTACGTAGACACTGTCCAATTGCCCCTGAGAGTGGATATACCAAGGTTTATTCCCAATAGCCACGAAAGAAAGCAAGGCACGGCTTTAAAACTAACACATGTGTTTTCAGCATTGTGTCAAAGATTTTGTCTTCCTTGGGGATGCTAATCTGACATTCCCTAATATCGATCAAAACATTTGCTAACATTGGCCTCTGTCAAGGGATTTGCAACTTAATTGCATTTGTTCATAAAACAGAATTAATATCGAATAATTCGCCATCAACAGAACTAATTTTGCCCCTGTACTATGACAAATATATTTATGCTTTATGTTTCAAAAATCCCCTCAAAGCTAAAACAAAAAAGCTGCTATTTGAATACCATTAAATCGATATCAAAAATCAGATTCAATAGCAATGTGTCTGCCCATCTTTCCAAATAGTACAAAATTTATTTTTCTTCATTCTTTCCCAGAGGTACAGCCATGGAAATTCACGACTGGAAATTCTTTTCTCTTATCAAGAGTATCTAGCAAGATAAGGAAACAACTCACCCATCAAATATTCACTCTGCCTGCACGTAGTACACTATACATGGGTTTAGAGAAGCCAACAGCAGCCCTTTCCAAAGCCCGCACCAAACCACACACTCCTCCAACTTTAATCAAGAAAATAACTGCAAATTGTTACGAGCAAATCAAGACCCAATTAAGAGATAAACAGATTATAACCACATTAACGACATTATATTAATATATGCTCATAATTAACCAGTTATAATTTTCAAGAAGGGCGATTTTTTTTAAGGGGAGAAAAGTCTCATAAATGAACAACTGACTTGTAACTAAAACTCAGGACAGCAAATTCTATGTGCTCCGCACAGCAACTAATGTAATATTTATATTAACTAATAACAAAGACAGATGCCAAATGAAACACGAAGTGTGGGTGAGCAAATGAGACATATGTAAGCAGCAGATCGTAAAGCCTTAGTAAATACCTGTTAGCTTTAGGCTCGCTGTCGGTCTAGGAGCTAGTTTACATAGATGTCAGCTCACTGCCTTCTCCTTGCATGAGACTTAGAGCTCACCTGGTCTGACCTCTCAGCCACCAGAGGAACCCCAGGTCCCCCAAGCACGGCTTGCCTCTCCCAACTACGGCAGTGTCACTATCTCAAGAGGCAGTGAGGCCGAGCTGCTCCTTATTTGGTGCCCAGGTTGGGTGCGGGTGGTCTCCCCCTCCTCTGACGGCCGTCCAGGACGTGCCCGCTTCCTCCTTGGCCCCCTGAGATTCAGAGACATGAGTCACCCACAGGTACTTTTTAACGCTCGCCAGGTGATTCCCATGTGCAGCCAGGTGTGGGACGTTCTGCTCTGTGCAGATCATCCATAATCTGCCCTGTCACCTGTTCACTCGTGTGTTTATTCACTCATTCGTCACCAGCATTTAATGAATACCTATGCCAGGCGCCGAGAACACACAGACTATTTACCTAGAGTTTTCCTCTGCACTGACCCTTTTGGACCTGAAGGCATTTATTTTAGACCTTATAGATGTGACGGGCCAGGTACATTATCTCTGATACACAATCAAAATAAATATATAATTCTCATTTTTTTTTTTTTTGAGATAGTCTCGCTCTGTTTCCCGGGCTAGGGTGCAGTGGCATCAGCCTAGCTCACAGCAACCTCAGACTCCAGAGTTCAAGTGATCCTCCTGCCTCAGCCTCCCTGGTAGCTGGGACTACAGGTGCACCACTGTGCCCTGGTAATTTTTTCTATTTTTTAGTAGAGACGGGGTCTCGCTCTTGCTCAGACTTGTCTCGAACTCCTGAGCTCAAGCGATTCTCCCACCTTGGCCTCCCAGAGTGCTGGGATTACAGGTGTGAGCCACTGTGCCTGGCCCCATGACTCTTAAAATAAACAAGTTCGTCACTATTATCTAAAAATCTCCTTGCTATTACTAGCGTTATTCACACGACCTTGCAGGGTATAATGAATTCCTTCACTCCCGCCTTCACGCATTCCTCCCGTGGCCCCTCCCACACTTCCTGAGCCCCTCTGGTGGCCCATGCGTAATGCTGGGCACCTGTCCCTGTCCTCCTGCCACTCACAGTCACACTTCCTGCTGCTGAAACAGGAATGGAGCTAGCCCCAACTTCCTCGGGCCCCCCGAAGCCCCTTCTCAGGTACCCACCCTTCCCCTCACCCAGCAGGCGTCCTGCAGGTGTGTGTGGGGGGTGCTGCTACCTGGCCTGGGGCTGGAGTCCCAGGGGGCCTTGTGGGAGGACGTCACCAGCAGGGGGCACTCACGCCTCACCGCTGGCTTCTCACCCAGGCCACCGCCCGGGCCAGGTGGGCCTGGCTGGAAGGTTAGGACACCTGGGCTGCTACTGGGGGGACCAGGCCAGCCTTGGGAGGGGCCTTATGGGACAAAGGGGCATGACAGTGGGCCACCTGCACTCCGATCCTCAGGAAATCCCCCTAGCCGGGGGAAGAAGAGCACACAGCACGCCTCTTTACCAGACTCTGCGAACATGGGCTGGGGACAGCAGCCCTCAATGAAACAATCCTGCCACTTGGTGAAGGGCAAGCCTAGCCCACTTGCAAATGCCATGCCCGCTGGAAGCACCAGACAGCGTGCCCTCGACAGGACCCTGCCCCTGCCCTCCAACTCAGCTCTGCCGATTCTGTGCCGTGAGAGAAGGGCAGAGAGCAGGATCACAGGCCCACAGGGGCTTCTCCTGGGGCCCGGGCCACCTTGATCCCCACCTCCAGCAGGGAAGACAGGTCTGGGTGGGCTGGGCCTTCTGCAACCGTCCCCTGGACATTTTCCCCTTCTGTAAAGTGGGACCGAAACCACTTCCACCCCACCTGCGTCTCTGGGAAGCAGGGGTGGAAAGTGCGCGGCAAGCGGCAGCGAGCAAACAAATCAAGGGAATTTAGAATGAAGTCGGCTGCCCCGGCTGCTGCCCCCACCCTGCTCTGGAGTTTGTGCGAATTGTAACCAGCTGGGGCTGGTGATCAGGTGCGGTGGGGGCTCTGCCTTGCCCTCCAATGACTTTTCCCTAATTGCTCCAGTCTGTGTTTTCACGCACTGGCTGGGAAATGAGAAGAGCCGCCAGCTTCCCCAGGAGCACGGAAGAGGCGGGAGTAAGCAAAGGTGCGGAGGTTTGCGGCCTCTGGGGGGGCTGGGGCGGGAGGGCGCTGAAAATGGCAGACTGTCCTTGTGCCTGTGTTCTCATGGTTCTTGGGCCAGGACGGCACGGATGGAGAGAGTGTGGGGGGGCGAAAACATTCCTGGGCGCCTGAGGACCTGGGAAGGGAGAGGGGAGGAGAGGGAACGCTCACTGGGCTTGGCTTCCAGGGAGAAGACTTGGGGTTCCGTGGAGGAGGGGAGCTGGAGCTTCTGGGGCAGAAGCCCAGCTGGGGGCAGGAATGGGGGACCCAGGCAGAGAGATCAAGGGGGCCGGGGTCTGCATGTGAGCGCTTCAGCTTGCGTCTCCCCAGGTTTCTGTGGCTTTCTCCGGGACAAGACAGTTCTGTGTCTGTGTCTCTGGGTTTGTCATGCCTCTGGGAGGACACGTTAGTGTGTGCCTGTGTCTAGCGTGTTGTCTGTGCCTATGAGTGCAGGGGCGTGTAGATGTGTGTGTGTGAGTTGTGTGTCACCGTCGGTACCTGCCAGCTTGGGGCTTCCAGCGCTGCAGGGATCCCTTGCTGAGCCTCTGGGGATCCCGCCTTGGGACAGAGGTGGCTGGTGCAGCTGGGGGCGGGCGTGGGGCTAGCCTAGATAGAGGCTTAAGCCCCTGCTGCTGGGGTAAAGCGATTACCAGTGTGTGTGTGTGTGTGTGTGTGTGTCTGCGCGCGTGTGTGAGCACACAGCCTTTAGCAGTTGCAGAAGCGTCAGCTACCCAGACACGGTCCAAGAATTTGCCTGTGGCTTTCCCTCCCGTTCCCTGCTGTGACTCACCCCTCCCTCAGCTGACCTGGATGGGAGCATTTACTTACTCTCAGACGCTGTGCTCCTAAATTGCTTCTCCTCCTCGGGGTTCTCTGGTTCTAATGGCGAAATTGCCATCAGTGTCAGAGGAGAAACAGTTTGGGATGTGGGGAGCTTCTTGATGCTGCCTTAGTGACATGGACAAATTGGGATTCTTGACCTTGTGTTTGACAAATGAGTTGCTTAGAATCACCACTTAGTTTTACTTGCATAGACCTAAGCAAGAGGAAAAGCTCTGAGTCGCTCCTCTTGGTGCCAGGAGACCCTACACAGGGTTAATTATATAATAAGAGCAGTAAGTGTGAGTCAGCGGATGGGAATGTTCCAACACTGGTGAGTAAATTCAGTTGCGTATAACAAACATACAATAAGAAAATTAAGTTCTCATGCACCGACCGTGGCAGCTGATACTGAATAGCCCCTCCTATGTGCCAGGCGCCGCTCCAAGCTCTTCCCAGATCGGCCACACTCTGGTGCCCATTTCACAGATGAAGAAACTAAGGCACAAAGAAATTAGTAATTTGCCCTGAGATTAAACAGTTCATGGAGCAGGACCGGTGCCCAGGCCATCTGGCGCCCTTGCCAATACCCAGCAACTGGACCTCACACTGCACAGCCTCGCAGGGTGGCCATGTGCGGGGTTAGCAGTGCTCCCTCGTGCCGGAGAACCACACACCTCAGTCTCGCCAGACAGCTTCCTGCCAGCTGCGCAACGTCACACGGCAAAGACAGGAGGACAAGTCTGAAAGCAGCTTTTACTCTGCCAGCCAGTGCCGTTGTGTGTTTGTTCTCCAGCTCTCCTTGATCTCTATAGCAGGGCATGCCATCCAGGCCAGCGCTCGCCGTCTCAACGGCGCTCGCGTCCCCAGCCCAGGCTGCGATCTGCACGGAGCGCCATTGACTTCGTGGCCGTGACGCTGCTCCAAGTCGGGCCGAGGCTGATCCGCAGTGTTTCCGGGCTGGGGATTGAACACTGGTCTTTTGGGCATCGTGGATGTTGGGGAGGGAGGCAGGGAGGCTGGGGGGGCGTCTGTAAAATGGGGGTGCAAGAAGAAGGGGTTACACAGTAATATCTACTTCACAGGGTTTTTGTGTATCAGTTGAGCCTTGTTTTCTGTGGCTGATAACAGAAGATGGAAATAATAGTGGTTTAAACCAGACCCAGGCTTCCCTCTCTCCCATAAAGCATGTCTAGGGGTGATGGGGTGCTTGCTGGTGTCCTCAGGGACCCAGGCTCTTCCTTTCAGTCCTACCTACCTTAGCAACTGGCTTCCATCCCCAAGGTCACCTCATGACCCAAGATGGCTGCTGGACCTCCATCATCATGTCTAACTTTCAGGAGGAAGTGGGCACAGACTGGTAGAATGTTCCCCTCTGTTCCACCTAACAATTGACACTTGCCCCTCATTGGCCACTCCTTACTGCAAGGAAGAAATGTGTCCAACTTTTGGCTGGACACATGGCCACTCAAGTGTCTGTTGCTAAGGTAAGTGGGAGACAGGATGTGGTAAGGGCACCCTGCATCTCTGTCATAGCATACCGTAAAGTCTTGTGCCCCTCAAGGCGAAGCCCATCTATTTTTCTAGGTGCTGTGACTTTTTCAGACCAACAGCCAGATAGGTGAGGGGAAGGAGTCTCAGCAGGTGAGCACCGGGAGATGGCATGGGAGATCCGTGGCGAGGGGAAAGGCTACAGCCTAGACTAGCCCCAGCCCCAGGACAGGAGCTCTGTGTCCCCCACCCCCTTCCTTCCCTGTGTGGATTTGGGCTTATGTTGGGCTGCAAGATTAAAGCCAAAGAGATTAAAAGATTACCTCTGGCCGGGAAGGCAAATTCTGCCTGTTTGCTCTGGGAGGGAGACGGTGGTGGGGGTGGATGGAGCCCCCTCCAGGCCCCCACCCCACCTTCCTGCTGAGAACTTGCACTGTGTGTGCCCTTGGGCGCTAGCTCACCTCCTTGGGCCTGGGCTCCCTAGGAACAGAGCGGGTGGGGAGCAGGGCTGGGTCCGTGCGCGCCAACGTGGGCATCAGTGGCTTCTCAGAGCGTGGCCCCTGGACCAGCAGTCCCGGCACCAGCTGGTGACTTGTTAGAAATGCAACCTTGGGCCCCCCCGGCCCTACTGAGGCAGAAACTCTGCGAGGTGGGCAGGAGGCAGCAAAGCCTTCCAGGGAATTTTGACGCACACTAAGTTCTGAGCACCAGCGCCTTTAATAATGGTAACAATTGATAATTTTTTGAGCATTTAACTCTATAATCACCAGTGGCTCTTCTAAGGGATGTGTATGTGTATACCTATGACTCAGGTCTTTTTATTTACCCCACTTTGCACATGGGGAAACCAGGGCACAGAGAGGCGAAGCAGCTTGCCCAGGGTCAAACAGCTACCAAGTGGCAGAGCCTGAACCTGGACCGTGGAGCTGGCTCCAGGGCTGCCCCACTGTCGCCTGCTCTCCCTGGCTTCCCATTCCCAGTGCCGCCCTGGCCTCGTCGGGAGCCCACACCTCTCGTCAGCTGCTCCAAGGGGGGGGCGGCTCCACAGGGCTGATGTCCTGGGGGTCCCTGGCTCTCGCAGCCTTTCCTGGCCTCCCCGCAGGGGCAGGGCCTGGTGAGATCCGCTCGGAACAGCCAGGACACCTTCCCACTTCCCCTCCCTGCCTCCGGGGCTGCTGGGGAAGCCCTGGCTGAGCTGAGGGAAGCGGGAGACAGAGGCCCGTGTCTCGGCCATGGCTCGGTTCCTTTCCTCATTGGGTATTTAACGATCCCCAGCCAGGGAGGGGTGGAGGCCGCAGAAAGCTGGGGGCAGAGAGGGGAAAAGAGGGGAAGAGAACACCTTCGCATTAATTTTAAGATTCTCTCTGCCAGCCCTGCCACCCCCCGCGCTAGAGAGTGATCAAGGCACAGCCAAGGCCGAGATGCGGGGGCTGATTTATGGGGCATCGCTGGGAGCGGCTGGCGGCCGGGAGAATCCATCATGGCTCCCTGGGAGCAGGGAGGGCCGCGTTGCCCAGAAACACTGCCTGACCCCGGGCCCCACCTGTCCCGCCACTGGGCCACTCACCCTGCCCTGCTCTCTGCCAGGTCGCCAAGGGCCCCCCTCTCAGGGAGGGGGCCTTGCCTTTGGGGCCCCCAGCACCCCTCCCCCTACTTTTCTTCCCCAGCCCTCTGGGCCTGCAGTATCTTTGCACATTTGGGTGCAGGTGGGTGGGAAGCACCCCTGGACATCCCTGGACACAATCTTGGGCAAGTCCCTTCTCTGGGTCTCAGTTTCCCCGTCTATAAAATGAGGGCCTCAGCTGAGCCCAGGCAGCCTCCCGGAGAGCTGTACGGTGTGGCTGTGAGCTGTAAAGCGTGAGGCTGGAACGAGGCCCCTGCCTCCTACTGCTGGGTTCCTGCGGGTGCTGGGCTCTGCATGGGGGGGTGTGTGCCAGGGTGCACGGTGGGGGCTGCTGCGGCTGAGGGTCTGAGTGTGGGCAGTGTGTGCCACGTCCCTTTGTGTGTGCAGGCGTGTCCACCCGTGCATGCGCGCGATGAGTCCAAAGCTGCTGCCGCATGTATGTGCATGCGTGTGTATGTGTGTGCGCAACTGCGCTGACAGCGTGAGCTGTAATCCCTGCGCCCCGCCGGCTCGAGAGGACCCCTCCGGAGCAGTGAGGGGGGTGTAGCCGGGTGCTCATGCCCAGGCCCCATGCAGCTGGTTATTTATTGATTAATTCTGCTGCCAGCTGATGGATGCCAAGCCTGTGCCAGGCACAGGTCCTGGGCTGATTTACATAATTAAAAACCATCAGTAACAGAGCCAGGCCTCACCCGCCAACTGCTTCCCCTCGCATGACAACAGGCTGAGCCTCCTGCCACCACCCCACCCTGTCTTCTGCACCCCACGGCTTCCCCACCTCCCTGATCCCTCAGTCTCATAGCCTGCCCTGCTCTGCGACACCAGCCACCGCCCAGTCCGTGACAGAGAGACTTTGGCATGCTGGGATTCTCCGTCACTGACTCCGAGATTCTATTAGTCGGTGGTTCTAAGATTCTCTGATGGAGAGTCTCAGATTATAAGATGCAGCTGTGATCCTCTGAGAAAGCGATTTTTCAAGAGTCTATTACTCTATGTGACAAAGGGGAAAATATTTGCTCTCAGCAGCCCTGACCGCTGTGAGGAGGAGGGGGCTGCCATGGTGGGCCGGGCGTGCCCCTCGCTGCTTTCCAGGAGGAGGAGAAATGTGTCACAGCAAGGGTGGGGTGGGTGCTGCACCAGTCTGGACAGAGGAAGGAGGACCCAGGGACGTGGTGGGGAGGGCCAGAGGGGGCGATCCGGGGGTGGCGCAGCCTCTGAGAGGACTTTGCAAAACTGAGGACCCTGCGGGGTGGGGGATGTCACCCCCCACAGGTCTCACCTTCAGTGTTCTCAGAAAAAGCTCTTGCATGGAGAAAGGCAGTTTGGGGTGACGAGGGTGGGTTCCCGCACCTCCCAGCTGTGTGATCTTGGGGAAGCTACTCAGCCTCTCTGGGCCGCAGTCAGCTCACCTGTGTGGTAATGGTTGCTGTGCGGACTCGGTGATAATCTGTGTACGGTGCCTAGAGTGAAGCCAGCGTGGGGTGACCGCTCATGAATGGTGGCTGCTATTGTGCGGCAGTGGGTCTTTCAGGGAGACCTCTGCAGGCGGGGAAAGTAGGGACACACGGGAGTGGGCACCGGAGAGGGCTGGGTCTTTCTATCTGCGTAGACCCAGCTCCCAGCTGGGGCTGGTGCTCAGTGGATGTTTGTTGAACGAATGAATGAGTTTCTCTTCTCTCAGCCTTTCCTAAACACTGCACTGGCCCCAGCCGTTAGGGGTGGGTGTGGGGGGACCTGGGACTCGTGGCGTCTCTCCTCCTCCCTCTGTCCCCATCTCTACTTCCTCCTTTCCATTCCCGCAGTTTCAGCCCCACTGCTGGTGGGGGCGCATTCCTGTCCCTCCACCTAGCCAGCCTCCAGCGGCCTTCGTCCAGAGCAGTTTGGAGAAGACATAGCCAACTGACCCCACGTCCACCATTGTGGCCTGCAAGTGCCCTCGCAGACCCTCAGGACCCCTCGCAAGGGAGCACCACGAATTTTAGTTCTAGCACAAAACGACCTTAGAATCTCAGTCCTCAATCAGAGAGCCTTAGAACTGAGAAACCCCAGAGCAGCACCACTGAACTTGTGGCGTTTTGGACTGCATGGTGGCACAGGGCACCCATGTGAACTACCAGTCTTGGGGAGGTTAAGAAGAGATTTGTCATAATTAAAAAATCTAAATCAAATACAATGTTTAAAATTTATAGTAGAATGTAAGATGGTATAGCTGTCCTGGAAACACAGTTTAGCAGTTCCTTAAAAAGTTAATCACGAAATTACCAGAAGATCCAGCAATTCCGCTCCCGGGTGTGTACCCAGAGGAAACGAGAACTGGGACCTGAACACCCACGTCCACGGCAGCGTTATTCGCAATAGCCAAGAGGTGGGAACAACTCACGTGTCCATCCACAGGGCAACGGAGAAACAAAATGTGGTCTATGTGTGCCATGGAATATTACTCAGCCTTAAAGAGGAGTGACATTCTGAAGCATGCTACAACGTGGATGGACCTCGGCAACATCACGCTAATGAAAGAAACCAGACATCAAAGGACAAACGTCGCACGATCCCACCTATATGAGGTACCCAGAATAGTCAACTCATTGAGACGAAGAGCAGACTGGAGGGTACCAAGGGTCACGGGGAGGGGAATTGGGGAGTTAGTGTTTAATGCGAACAGGGGTTTTATGGGGGATGATGAAAAAGTTCTGACGATGGACGGTGGTGATGGTTGCACAACAGCACGAATGTACTTAATGCCACTGAATTGTACACTTAAAAATGATTAAAGTGATACATTTTATATTGTGTATATTTTACCACAATTAAAAAAAAAGGCTGTGTCACTGAGAGGGATGGTTCTGTTTGCAATCCTTCTGTCTTTTTCTTTGCTCACCATTGTGCCTCCGGGCCCTGTGTTCCCAGCATGTGGGAGGCCCTCGATCATTTGCCGAGTGGACAAACGGCCTGTCTCGTCTGGCTCACTGACCAGCCAGCTGAGCTGCAGCTCAGGTTTCCCCTTCAGGCAGCTGCTTTCTGTTAACTCTGCATCTCCCTGAGCCCGTCACTAGGCTGCAGGTTGTCAGAGTGGTGCCCTCGAGGGCCTGGTGGCAATTGGGCTATTCTGGGTTTTGGGGGTTGGACATGGTCCCAGAGGTGACCAAGAAGCGATTTGTCACGGAAGCCTCATTCCAGTGCCCGTCAGAAGAAGAGATGTCATTCGTAGCACACTCTGGAGCCGGAACGTCGTGGGGACCGGCGGCCGGGACACTGCTTTGGCTGCATTTCACACTGGAGAGGACTCCTCCTTGTTTGGCAGCAGCGCTTGGATGTGGTTTTTAATATGCTCATTGCTGTGTCATCGGTTTCTCCCCCTGAGCAGTGGAAAAACTTCAAGTGCTGGGACACAGTCAGGCTCTCAGGGACTAAGAAGTTTACTCCATAGTTTGATTTTACGAAATCCTGGTATCTGTTTATCAAATATGAAAATTGTATTTTAGCTCCAAGGTGGCAGAATCAGATTTTTCAAGGACCTGACCATATCGTCAAGTCATGTTTCTTTTAAAATCAGAGGAAATGGTGTTATTTGATGGCATTGTCGTGTCACAGGGAATGACTTTTCATCCCGTCCCTCGTTTCAGAGAACTTAGTGCCTTCATTCAGCAGTGAGAGTTGCTCGGGTTGGAAAAGCAGAGTTTTGTTCTGCCCATCTCTTCTGACAGCTGGCTAAAAAGACGTCTACTTGGTGGCCTTGTTTTAATTGTTATTTTCTCAGTTTCTCTGGGCGCTGAATGAAGATCCGGAGGCACATTGTCGCCCGCAGCTGCTCACTGTGAATCAGCGCGGAGAGCCGGCGTTCTGGAGCAAGCGTGTCCACCGCGTAGCAGTGCTCTTCCTGGCAGCCCACGTGGCAGGTGCGTTGTTGGTCCAGTTCCCAGTATGCTTTTCCAGTCTACATAGTGGCTCACAAAGTCATCAACTTACCCCAGCAGCATCAGTGTTGACGGATGAACAAGACCCAAATAAATTGCGGAGCACATTTCCACGGCGTGTGTATGGAGCAGGTTGCAAAGGCGGGAAATCCAGCTACAATTGCTTTAATACACAAAAGTGCATTCCTGAGAGTACAGGTCTGTCTGGTGTATCAGAGGCTAAAAGACTGTGAAATAAATAAGGTAGATGTTTAATTCTGTCACGTAACAATCTGCGCATAATGTGATCAATGCTGATAGGTGTTGCTTTTATTTTACTAACAGCCTTTCTCAACTTGCAGGTGGCTCCACCGTCTGGTTTAAGATGGTTGCTCCAGCTCCTGCCATTGCATCTGCATCTCAGCTGATGGAAAGGGCAGAAAAACAAAGAGAGGTATGCACCTTTCCTTCTGAGGGCACGAACAGGAAACTGCACAGCTCATTTCTGTCCTCACTTCATTGGCTAGAATCCAGTCCTATAGCCAGGCCTATCTGCACGGTAAGCTGGGAAATGTAGTCTTTATCTAGGCAGCCATATGCTTGGCTAAAAATATGACTGTAGAGGAGAGAGTGGGTATTGAGGGGACAGCTAGCAGTCTTTTCATTGACTCAGTGAATAGGCTGAGCCCCCACTGTTGCCAAGCACTATTTTGGGTGGTGAGAATAGAGCAGGGGACAAGATGACAAGTGTCCTGCTTCTCCCGAGTTTGCATTCAAGCGGGAGGAGAGCCTGGTGTCTGGGAAGACAGGAGAGGAGGAGGGGTCAGCTGAGTCTATTGCAGCTGACAGGTGCGTGGGACGCAGGGTGGACGTCTGGCCAGTGCGGTCACTGGAGAGCTTGACGGGTCACCACAGTGGCCTGGAAGGGCAACGCCTGACTGGAGAGGCCTAATGCATAGGAATTGGGGTGAAAAAAAGAGACAGCTCTTTGAGTATATTGTCTTTCTGTCTGATGGGGACAGGTTTTTAAGATGGAGCAATAGCGGCACATGGTACGTGCGTGGTGACAGGAACCATCGGGAGAGGGAAAATGAGAATGAGGGAGGAAGGGGGCGGGTGGGGGAGCCGCCTCGAGGAAGTGAGGGGCTGGGGTCGAGGCCACGGTGGAGTCGGGCCTCGGCAAGGGGCAGGGACGAAGGACTAGCCTCAGAACGGGCACGTGGCGGCGGAGCCTCCGCTGATTGCCTGGGCTCCCTCGCGGAAGGGGAAACAGGTCACCGGCGCGTGGGTGAGGATGGGGAGGAGAGGTCGGAGGTTTGGGGACAGGGGAGGGGCGCGGCTGCGGTTTTCCTCACGGGACAAGATGGTGGCCGGCTGGCCGCAGCGTCACACCAGCATTCCCGCAGGGAGAAGGTGCAAGAAAGGTTGGTGCGTCCGACTTCTTTTGAAAGAAAAGAAAAGGCAGGACGGTGGCTCACGCCTGTAATCCTAGCTCTCTGGGAGGCCAAGGTGGGCGGATTGTTTGAGCTCAGGAGTTCGAAACCAGCCTGAGCAAGAGCGAGACCCCGTCTCTACTAAAATTGGAAAGAAATTAATTGGACAACTAGAAATATATAGAAAAAATCAGCTGGGCATGGTGGCGCATGCCTGTAGTCCCAGCTACTCGGGAGGCTGAGGCAGGAGGATCGCTTGAGCCCAGGAGTCTGAGGTTGCTGTGAGCTAGGCT
>CAUYSK010081184.1:0-19063 GCA_963575035.1 Avahi laniger
AACGGGAAGTACGGTTGACTTATATAACAGCACAAGTACATGTGGCGGAATGTGATTGGCGGCAGTCCCTGACACACCATCAAGAGGCGGTCTCCTTTAGCGCATGCGTTAACTATAGCCAGACGAAAGCCGCGCCCCACAATTAATTACTTTAAAAACATGACAAAAAATATCTAATGACCAAAATATGGTCAGAGTAACTAATGTTTTCAAATTATATTTACTGGAACAAAACCGACATAGAAGCAACTCAAGCCGTGCAGAGCTAGGTGCAACTGATTCTTTGGTTTCTGAGGAATTGCAAAGAGAGGCCTCTGTGACTGCTCCCACGTAAGCCACATACGTGTTCATTCCCTCTCATATTCTATGTACATCTTCGCGGAAATTAAAGAGACCACAAGAGATCGCGTTTAGAATATTCCTGTTATGTCAATATGTCTGCACGATATGGATTTCCGAAGAGTTGTACTTCAAGACTGATGTCATAAAGTGTATTATTTCTGTAATATTTACCATCACCTGGGGGAAAAACCAGGGCTTATTGAAGTCTTCACCGAAATAACAAATTAATTGAGATTAGAAATGCCACAATTAATTAGACCAGCTCTCCCCTCCTTCATATAAAGGGCCAGAAACTACACCTAGTGCTTGCTAGTAATCTGCACCTACCAATAAAGCTATACAACTAATAAAGCAGGATGTTCTGTGTTGACAACAGCATCACCACAAGCCCAAGAAGGTATTAAACTTGACCTTTCATTGTTTCTCAGCCCTCCCTTCAGGTTCCTTTCTGCAATGAACAATTCTGAACACATTTTAAAGCTTACTTTAGAATATATTGTTTTGCATAATATACCAGAGTGATAATAATTTGCATCAGTTCAACCTAGTCATTTATAAGTACCACAAAATAATGAAAAATGTATTGTTATATTTCATTCCTAGTACGAATATAAAAAATAAAACATCTTCAAATATAATTAAAATGTAAATATATACTGAATATAGAAATAGCATTAAAGATTTTAGGGTTAAAATTTGATAGAAAATACCTAAAATCGTTAAGTGATGCTAATTTTAAGAGAAAAAGTACAAAGAAGGTAAAAACACCAATGGTCATTGTTAAGAATATGTAAGTGTCAAGAGGAAGAAATAATGATAATGTAGACAATTTTGATTTAAAGCAAAAAATAAATTATCATGGATATCTATGTATCATAGTATATCTATGATATACTATGGAGGAATATTTTGTAATAGTAATAATTTCTCTTATACAAAAATAATCTTAATTTGTGGTTAACAGTATTTTGTTTGAATAAGAGTATATTCCTTTTTTAGAAAAAAGTTCTACATATTTTCCGCTTTTTAAAATGAAAGATTAATTAAAAGCAGAGATTTTCAGTTTTTAAAAAATAAATTCTAGTGACAACTGAAAATCTCTTATCAAGATAAATCTTTAGATAAGAGACATATCTAATACACAATAACACTGAAAGTTAAAAGTGAAAGGGCAGCAGATATATTAGTATACACTAACTACAAAAACCTGTACAATTATGTTAACATCAGACAAAACAGAATAAGTCAAAAAAAATATTAGGGAATTAAAAGGCCATATGGCTGGGAGCAGTGGCTCATGCCTGTGATCTTAGCACTCTGGGAGGCTGAGGCAGGAGGACTGCTTCAGGCCAGGACTTCAAGATCAGGCTGAGCAAGAATGAGATCCTGTCTTCACAAAAAATAGAAAAATTAGCTGGGCATGGTGGAATACACCTGCAGTCCCAGCTACTCAGGAGGCTGAGGAAGGAGGATCACCAGAGCTCAGGAGTTTGAGGTTACAATGAACTATGATGATGCCACTGCACTCTAGCCCAGGTGACAGAATGAGACTCTGTCTCCAAAAAAAAAAAAAGCTATTAATTACATAACAAAAAGAACAATCCAGAGAAAGATATAATTACCAACCTATGTACCTAACAACAAAGCCTCCAAATATAAAATATTGATACAATTATAAAGAGATTGGCAAATCCACCGTCATAATGGGAGATTTTAATATAGTTCTCTCAATAACTGATAGCTATTAAAGACTAAAAGATATAACATATTTAAGCAACTGTGAAGTTTGGTATAACACTGTAAAGTTTGGTATAATATTTATACGGACATAGAAACCAGTATCTAACAATTTTTTAGGCAAACCAGGACATACAAGGAAAGAAACATATAAGAAAAAAAATATGACCATGTACTATGACATAAAACAACCTGAATAAACCCTGAAGAGATTATAAATACACACTTTCTTCTCTGACCATAGTGTAATTAAGTGTAATTAAGTTAAAATCAATAACCATAAGAAAACAAAAAACAAGCAAAAACTCCACCCACATACATTAGGAAAAAAAAATTTTTAAGTATGTTATCTATGTAACATACTAAGAGCAAATCACAATGAAAATTTAGAAATATGTGGAACTGTATGATAAATACTTACTAAATTTTAAAACTTAAATATTTACATTAAAAAATAAAGACCGATAGGTGGTAAAAGCATCAAATGAAAGACTGATGGAGAGTTTTATAAAGGAGGGATCAGGTGGCTATCACTTGAACCCTGTACCCCAGTAAGACATCGTGTTCCTTACAGCATGATTCAAATAAACAGTAAGTTCACAGCATCACCTGTCAAATATTCTTGCCAAAAGATCTGATCATGAATCCAATTAAGACTCTAGATCTAACGAAGAAACAACTTAAATGATACCGCAAGGCAGCAATCTGCTAATTCCAGGATGTAGGATTCTGTACAGAAAAAAATGATCTGGTTTTTCTCCAAATTAAAAGGAAATAAAAATAAAAAGCAAATAGGAGAAAAGACAATTATAAAATCAGAATCCTAAGAGTCATAGTGGACAGATGCAACGTGGGGGCACATTTTAGATTCTATTGCAAACAAACTGATTCTTAAAATTTTTTTTGAGATATTTGAAGAAGTTTTAATATGGATAGGGTATCAGGTGATATTTAAAAAATTATTTATTAGTTTTGTTAGATGTAATGATGGCATGGTGATTATGTTTAAGAGTTCTTATCTGTTAGAGAGGCGCAATGAAATATTTACATATAAATGTCATGATGTCTGGAAGTCTCTCTGCAGTATTAAAGTAAAATTAAAAAGAGGGAAGACAGATTAAACAAGATGGCACAGTGTTGCTGACTATGGAAACTAGTTGATGGGTACATGGGGTTCATTATACTAATCTATTTTTGCATATGTTTAAAAATTTTAATGAAGAAATTAAAATGTCTTATAGATTAAAAAATGAAAGATAAAAATAATAATAAAGCTTCTCAAAAATAACAAAGGAGAATATGTTCATGATTTTGGGGTAGGGAAAGGCATATTATACAGGATACAAAAGCACTATCCATAAAGGAAAAGATTAATAAATTGGACTACATTAAAAACAACTGGTCATCAAAGACATCACAAAGAGAGTGAATGGAGCAAGGCACAACAGATACCTGCAACACGGTTTGTGATAAAAGGAGTCTTAGAGAGAATATATTAATATTAAGGAAATGCCATGGCAAAACTGTGTTGACAGTTTAGGCGCATACTTTAACTGTACTGCTTCTTGTTTGAGATATAATGAACTACAACTGTGATTTGAAATCGGCCATTTCATATTTAACGATCTACTATAAAGGAAATCCACAAAGCAATGAGAGAGAGGAGACGGAGGAAATTCAAGAGAAATATGGACAAGAGACCTATTTAAATAAGCGCTTCATACAAGGAGATAAACATATGGTTGATAAACACACGAAAAGGTGCTCAGCCTCATCAATCATCAGGCAATACAAATTAACCTAATTGATACCACTACATACCTACGCGGAATGGCTCAAGTTAAAGAGACAAACAATATCAAGTATCGGTAAGGGTACGGAACTCTCACACTGCTGGGCCGGTATAATTTAGTACCGCCATCTGAAAAACTGGTATCATGCATACTGCATTTAATTAATTATAAACTTTAGAAAATTGTATAATACATCCGTGTAGCAAAGGTAAGTATAAGAATGCTCACAGCAGCATTATTGATAATCCCAAAGTGGAAATAATTCAAATATTCGTCAATAGTAGAATGGATACACAAAGATTTTTAAATGAAAATAATGGACTCATACAAATAGAGTGATGAATCCAGAAAAAAAATGTAAGAAAAATTATTCAAATTCCTTCCTTTTTCACATCAAGGTATGAGAAATATTGGCTGGAGTGCGTAAATCAAGAAATATATGTTTAAGTATATCATTTAAAGCTATAAAGGCAACCATTAGTCTGAAGATAACCATTAACCTGAAAATTATACATAACAATTAGGAAGTAGATGAGGTGAAAGAGGGAGGTAACGTAAGTCCATGAAATTCCTTGTCTATGATACCAAGTAGTCGAGAGTAGACATTGCATAAAGTTGACAAGTAAAGAGAAAGGGGAATACACATAAAAGTTAATTTGAAATTACCTTACAGTCACCTTAAAAAATGTAAAAACAGCAACTGTGAGCAGTGGTTTGCTCTGAGACTGAGACTGAGACTGCACAGGAGGCAGGGAGGCTGATTTCTCACTTTTTTTTGGTATCATTTAAATTTTAAGCATGTGCATATATTACTTGTAAAATAAAAATACTAGTCAAAATGTACATAAAATAAGTAAAAGGTTCTGAGCAAGGGTCTGAAGAGTTCTAAATTTTATACCAATGCTCATCAAGTTGAACTTATTGGCAAAAAGTTGATTTCTGGGCAGTAAAGTATAAGCAGAGAAAATCTCCTAGAATCCTTGAATATAAACTAAGGCAACTTATCTGTGATTTTATAAGTCAATGAGAATGAAATTAAACTCCGTAGCACATTAATTTTCACATTAGCATATTTTATTAAATATTTTTGGTTGAAGTATGAATGTATGATTTATATTATCGGCACACACTAACTTACATATAGTTAGAAGAATATATTACCATTTTCTAAAGATTGTTCTCAGAAGGTACTATGGTCCCCTTGAATGTGTGTTTCCCCTCCAAAATTCATGTTGAAACTTAATCCCCAAAGCAAGAGTATTAAGAAGTATAGCCTTTGGGAGGTGAAAGGTCATGAAAGCTCTGCCCTCGTGAATGGATCAATACCTTACAAAAGGGCTAGAGGGAACAAGCTAAGTCTTTTTTGTCCGTTTCTCTTTTTTAGCCCTTTTACCTTCTGCCCCATAAGGACACAGCAACAAGGTGCTGTCTTAGAAGCAGAAAGCAGCCCTCACCAGGCATCGAATCTGCTGGCACCTTAGACCTAAGGTTAGCTTAGACTTCCCAGCTCCAACAATGTGAGACACAAATTTCTGTTCTTTATAAATTACACATCCATGGGATCTAGCCTGTTAAAAAAAATAATAATAAAATAAATAAATAAATTACCTGGTCTCAGATATTTTGCTATATATAGCAGCACAAACAGACTAAGACACAAGGTAATATAATTGTCTTAACTCTTTGAGATAAAATGACTCTAAAATATCATGATTATCTTTTAAAATATATCATGTAAGGACAGATCTACACAGTTTATCAAACCTACTTGTTCTGCTTATTATTTCTGCATAGCAAATAATCCCAAAACTGAGTGGTATAAAATCATATGTGCACTTATTTACATATTTACTTCTCACAGATTTCGTGGGTCAGGAATTCCAGAAGGGCTAAGCTGGGGAGCTCTTTGTTGGGCCTCTCATGAGGTTGCAGTTAGATGTAGGCTTGGGCTGCTGTCAGGGCTCCAGAGGTCTGGGCATCCAGCAGCGCTCAGTCTCTCGGCTAGTGGTTGATGCTAGCCGGGAGCTAGTAGCTTTGCTATGACTGTCAACCAGATTGTCTGCACATGGCTTTTCCAACTAGGTGGACTCAGAGTAATGGAACTTCTCAAAGAGCAGCTGGCCTCCCCCAGGGTGAGTGCCCTGGGGAATCAGGGGGAAGCTATGTGTGTGGCCTTTTCTGACCTAGTCTCAGAAGTCACACAATGTCTGCTCCATGCTACTAGTTACAAGTGGCTCACTAATGCCAGTCCAGTTCAAGGAGCGAGGACATAGGCCCCTGCTCTTGATGGAAATGGTGTCGAAGATTTTATAGACATGGTTTACAATAAACACATTTACCCTATGGATTAAAAAAAACACAAAGATGTGAATTTAAGCAAAATACTACAAGTTTAAAGAAGTCACATTTACTTTGGATTTCTACCTTGGTGTAATCTTGTGTCTAATATTCATTTGTGTGGTAGAGAGAGGGAATTACTAAGGAAAAAAGGTGGATCTCTGACCCATCTTTAGAAAAGAAATATTCTCAGGTGGAAACATAAAAGGAAAATTGTACAATTAATAAGAATTACGAAGAATGATGCTGCAATAGTCACAGAGTGAACCTAAAATACTAAATTGCTGTCACATCTAATATAAGGAATAAAGCTAAATTATGAATACTCATGCAGAGTTTTCAATGCCTTAACTGGTTAACTAAAATTCTCAAGGTTCCTAATTAGTTCAGGTTAAACATTTAACTATAGAAAAGCACCTTTTCATAAATAAAATATACCTCACGCTTCATTTACACAAATTGCCTTTTTGGAATGCCATGCATGTTATGCATATATTAACTAATTATCCAGGATTAAAATCACAATGAAGTCATTTCTAATTGTTAAGTCAAGAATTAGAGGGTACAATTTTAATGATTAGGTTTAATTTGTGACAAATGCAAATAACTACTTTCCATTAAAAGAGTCATTGGAGTAAGTTATCATGCGTCCTATTCCTAAACATACTTTCAAACCCCAATGCTAAAATTCATATGGTCAACAGTCTTTTATTGTTTAAATAGGAAAATAAGAAGCTATGAAGGTGATTACCAACAAAGTGGGTAATTCAACTGAACAATGTCTTTTAAATAAATGTTATTCCTTGATGTTCCTGTTTTCTATAATCAAAGAATCCCCCAGGGTATATTCATTCCAAACTTTTTTATTGCTATTCTCTCTCAACCATCTCCCACCCATTCTCCAAGAGATCTTTGAACTGGTTTCAATTTACTTGGAAATCATATAATGTTTCATTAAAAATGGGATTTAGGGGTGAAGAGAATGGCTCCTCATTTTTTGGCTTCTTCAAGTAAGAGAGATCACTCACAGAACTAGAGAATGATGACTTCTTGCATCTGTCCAATCAAATAGCCAGCAAAATATTAAGAGAGTATCGCAAAGAGGGGATTGACTGAATTGTTGTTAACCATCTTTTAACTGAGGCCCAGAGTCTTAAAAATGGAAAAGAAAAGAAACAGAAATTCAGCCTTGAGACATGAAACTTGAGAACTCAAAGGGAGGCTGCCTGACACTCTCAACTGATAAACAAGCAAAACAAGGACAAGCAAGTCTCTGTAATTCATTCAAGGCCCCAGAGGAAGGCAAGTCCCCAAGCTCTTGGGCCTTTTCAAGCACAAGGATTATGGACATTTCTCAGAAATGACAATACTCTTTCCTCCCTTTTTCCCTACTCACCTGTCAATCTAAATTTCAATATTTAAAAAAATTAATTAACCAAACCATGTGTGATTGGTGGACTAAATTTAGGGTTGTCTTTGTTGCTATTAATGAGATGGAGTAATTCTCAGAATGCCTCCCATGGGATATTCGTGGATGGTGCTTGCAAAAAGGGTCCTGTGGTCAAATAAATTTGGGAAACAGTAGTTTAAATTAAACAAATTTCTTTATGTAATACTTGTCAGAATTTTTAATTTGCTACATTGTGAACCCAATGGAGGGAATATAGTATGTGGCATTTCCCAATCTTATTTTACCAAGGATCATCCTCTAGAGCTACGTCCTGAACCCCGGCTGTGGACTGTGCAGCCTGTTAGGAGCCAGGACACATAGCATCGCCGCCTGAGTTCCGCCTCCTGTCCCATCTCTCCCCTCCTCTATCCATGGAAAAACTGTCTCCATGAAACTGGTCCCTGGTGCTAAAAAGGTTCTGGTCTGTGGCCTGTTGGGAACCAGGCAGCACAGCAGGAGGTGAGCGGCAGTGAGCCAGAGAAGCTTCCTCTGTTTGAAAGCTGCTCCCCATCTCTCACATCACCGCCTGAGGTCCACCTCCAGTCCCATCTCATGCCCACCCCTGCCTGCTGGTAGAAAAATTGTCTTCCACGAAACTGGTCCCTGATGCCAAAAATGTCGGGGACCGCTATTCTAGAAATCTGTGGCATACATTTTGGGAAGCCCTAAACTATATCTATTGAATTTGAAGTATGTTAACATTTATAATAACATTTATTGTACTGCAAATGATATGAAACTCAATCTGTATCTCCCAGGATATGGTTGTAAATATGGAAAGGGTAATTAACATAACAAGACACAATATGTTAGAAGTTTTAGATGTTCTTGAAGTCAACAGCCAATTAATGGGATTGTCTCAAGCATTGGTGACCAACATTTTTGACTGGCTTCAGTTATTTTGTTAGTTGCATGAATTTAGTTATGTACTACAACAATCAGCCAACTGAGATTTTGGTTAAGGAGACAGCTTTAAACCTGCACTGCAGATTAGGATATTCAAAATCTCAAGTAAGGCCTGGTCAGTGGCCCAAGCCTGTAATCCTAGCACTGTGGGAGGCCAAGGCAGGAGGGTTGCTTAGCCTAGAAGTTTGAGGCTGTAGTGAGCAATGATGGTGCCACTGCACCCTACCCGGGGGGACAGCGTGAGACTGTCTCAAAAAAAAAAAAAAAATCTTAACTAACTTAAGCTATTTGACAGTCACATTTTTAATTTTTAACTTTCTCATACTTCCCCTCCTTTTTTTTTTTTTTTTTAACAATTTTACAAAGCAATTACAAACAGAAGCATTCAGTGTCATCAAGTTTGGTAAAATTGAAGGTTTAAAGAAAAAAGTTTTCTCATAAAACACAGAACTCTGTACAAATTTAATTACTATGATATTCACTGTTAATTATATAAACAATTGAACGTTTTCCTATAATAAAATACTATTACATAACTTCATAGCTTTCAATAATTACAAGCAGCTATTCATTGTTGTCATGGGGTATTTTAGAAATATTTACTTTAGATGAATATTAGTTTTTTTAAGTATAAGGATGAGAATCATGATTAAAATTTCATCCATAGTTTGAATGGCACAATACAGAGCAAAAGTATGTGTTTATGAAGAAAGTCTAACTGTAGAGGTCAAAGAAAATGTTACTTTTGGAGTATGTAGGGTATTTTCACTATTAGAAAAATCATCTATTAAGCATTCTCATAAAGGTAAGGAAACTAGGGCCAAAATCTTTTAATTTATTTCTTATAAAGAAATAGTAAATATAGAAATAATTTTGCAACTTATAAAAGAGTTGGAGTGTCTCATTTTCTTGGAGCTAGGCTGAACTTTTAACTCCCATGGGTACAGTAATATTTCTTAATATATGGTTTGGGATATTCCTTTCCTATTTTTAGGGTGAGTTAAAATGTTATTGAGCTAACTGGTACTTTCTGAATATTAATTTTAAACATTTTTTATGCAGGAGCATTCAGCCATTGTACTCAATAATTCATCTCTCCCCCAATGAAAGTTTACTAGTACAGAGATTCTACATTTAGGGAACAAAATAGTATAAGATAAAATCCACTGTCTGACTTTCTAGATGATCTGGAATACTCCTTTCACTGTGAAATTTGTACAAAATATCTATAGGGCTAGAAGGAATGTTCTCATTACAATATATTATATACAATGCTCCATGTAGAGCTACATCAAATTATAAGAAGTAATGTTTTTAAAAGGCCATCCTATACGGTTCTCTTTATTCCAGAGTCATAATGAGAAAATTATTTATTAATGAGTTTGAGTTATAAAATTGTACCCATTTCAATTCTTGCCTCTGGGCATTGGAACAAAGGTAAAAACATTCAGTGAGCTATAGAACACTTAACAATTATAAAAGCAGTCAGCAGCGCCATAAATCACAATAATTCTGAAGCAATATACCAAAAATGCAATTTAAACTGATAATGTATCATTTAATTATATTTTGATGTAGAGTAACATTTGTCTAAATGACCTGGGAAAATACGAAATCTTGGAAGATTGTTATTATTAAGGATTAAACTGGAAAGCTGTCTTTTCTTTTTTTTTTTTTGGGAGTGTACATGAAACAGAAGGGCAGCCTGGGTCTTTGGATGCCACCATTTACAGTTTAAAGAAAAGCCATACTCTGAACATTTGTAGATTTTTTGATGCACAATGAGTGAGAGGACTCTACCATGCCACAGCTGCTGCAGAGTTTTAATAGACCTCCTTGACACATCAGTCTGCCGTGATTACTAAGAGCTCACCTAATCCCAGTATTTTCACCAGGAATGATACAGAGGGCAGAGCAACTGACTCAGTTCCACTTTCTGTGAAGATAAGTTGCTGTTTATTCTGAATGGAATAGGCAGTAGATGACACATGATAGTTTTTCTTAAATTGTTACATAAGCTAATACTAAATTCTGCTTTCAAATTCCTCCGGAGAGAATTAGATGATTCCCTCACCACTTAGCATCTTTGAAGAGTTCAAGTGAGTGGAAAACCCTTGATATATGCAAATATATTACATAATATATATATAATTCTTAGTATAAAAGTCAATGAAATAAAAGTCATTTCAAAATCCTTTTTTGTAATGAGCAGGACTTTGTTTTTATTCAAATAGAAATTTTGCAGAGAAGCATAATTATTTCAGAAAGTGCTATATAAGTGAAGCATTTTTGACACAAATATTCTGAATATGATCTAAGCTTATAAATGAGAAGCTCTATGAATAAATATATCCAACTAGGAAAAAAGTCCACATTTAAATAAAAGGAAAAAAGGGGTATTGAAAATAAACAAGCCCCTAAAATGTCCACTGAGACTAGCCATCAACAGCCTTACTGGTTTTCTAATGCAATTGAAGTGCATTTTCTACAGACCATGTTAATAAAATAAAGAGAAATATCTTTAGGCTAGGTCACTCACACGTATGTGTATTATGAGAATCATCCCGATAGCTTTAATTTGTTGTTTATAACCAGTGAAATTAAAAAACATTAGAGATCCTTGTTCATATTCCTTACTTGGAAACGTTTCGGGTTTTGTATTCAATTTATCTTTCCAACAATAGCTACAGATATCATACATGTACCTAGGGCTTTTTAGTGGTTTCCTGTTCTAACACTTGATGTGAATCAAAATATAGACAATCCTTACCCTTTTAGGGAAAGGGGAAAAAGGCAACAAAGAAACCTAATCAGGTCTAAAAACGAGTTTATCCTACTTTGTACAAAGAAAACAGAAAGAGTCTGGGGAAGATAAACTAATTTCTACCAGTTTCTGCCTACCACGTATATGCTAACTCAATTTAGATTGATTTGATAACGTCTACAGACTTAACTACCAAGATGCAAGGTCACTATATACATTTGGACTTCCCCCCATCCCCCAAAACAGCATGAGATGAAATGTTGTCTAAGCTCCTTTTAATTTTATTTTAGTTTTATCTTAGTTTCTTACTTCAAAGCAAGTAAGACAAGTTTTTTGACATCTTTTCAAAATTTACCACAGCAAGATACCACCAGAACCGATCTTTATATAGACTAACACAACCTTTAAGTAAAAAGATGGTGATTTTTAAAAACACATCCTGAGTTACTGAAAAATTGCTATTTACACAGAAGGGGAAGAAAATAGCTTTATTTTATACTTAATTTTTTAAAAAGCAGCCAATTTTTATTTATAAAAATAACATTTTACTCAACTCTATGGTAATAGAAAAGTGATTGGAATAGTAACCAGGAAAATTAAATCTTAGTTCTTTATTTTCCACTAACTAGATTTTTGTTAATAATATTTGTGTTAAATTTCATGGACAGAGTTTAAATGTTTAAAAGATATCTCAAAATTTTTTAAAGTAGTCAGGACTTAGGAAAATCACTTAATCCTTCTGAAATTTAGTTTCTGCAGTTACTATATACCACGTAATGCTAAGCACACCAAAGAAAAACAGGACATTTCTATCCTCAGTGAGCTAATGGTTTGACTCTCATACACAAAATTTTAATTTTAAGCTATCTGATGATATTGTTTTTCAAATATCTGTACCATCACTGTTATTAAATAGAATTAGTATAACTAAAAAGAAATATGGTCATAGTGAGTAATGATGAATGATTATTTTTAAATTGTAAATGAATGAAGTTACAGAGAAGGATGCTATTTTCTTCCTATGTTCAATTTTCCTGTTTAAAACAATTTTTACAAAAACATGTTAGTTAGACCTTAAAATATCTAAAGCGTGTCATTATTGTAAACCATTAATATGAAATAAAATTTGATTTCCTCTTCTTATACTTTAATAAGTAGCCTGAATTATTTTAATTATTAAATCCAAACAAGTTTATAAAAATTTAGACAGTCTTTTAACGTAGAATTCTTGAACATATTATTTAATATCTATGATTTATTAATGACAGAAATACTATCCGCAAACTAGATCTTATTTCTTTTTAACAAGATAAATTAATTAAAATGCAATGTTCATTATTATGTGAGACTACAAATGTTTATAAGAAGAAATATAAATAGGAATTCATGATTTATAGCTGAAATGTTAATAAAGATCAAAAGTATGAGTGCTTTATACAATTAAAAAGTCTTTGCTTTATGTCCATTAATAATACACAGCATTCATTCTGTAATAAAAGAGAAATTGGAAATTTATTTCATTTCGTTTCTTTCATTTAAAAAATTTCATTAGGGACTTCCAGTGAAGAAGTAGCAGAATAGTCAGAATTTAATGCCACTGCTGCTCAAAACATACAGGAAAAAAAAAAGATAAACTATAAAAAGAAGAAACCCTAAAGATAAGTTTGGCTTGGCAAAAAATAAACATTATAGTAAACCTGAAAACTGAATAAAAACAAAGTGGTGAGTGGGGCCCAAGTCATTGACTCACTGGACTCTAGAAGAATGGGTTGAGTGGTCTCTGAATATCTAGAAAGAATGCCAGAAGAAGAAAAGGGAGGAAATACTGAAGGGATAACAGCTGATAAATTTTTATAAGAGAAGACATGAGTTCTCAAGTTAAAATGAAGCCTCAAATATCAAAGAAAGAAAACATTGAAAGTAAAAAAATTAAAAATGAAGAGAAAATATGTACCATCCACCAAGAAAAGACAGTAAGATTTGATCAACGACAATAGATGCTGCAGATAATGAAATAATATCTTTGCAGCTTGATAGTGAAATAGCTGTAAACCTAGCATTTTATAGCCAATTATGATATTATCTAAGAATTAGGGCAAATCAAAAGCATCTTCAGAAATTCAAACCATTTATTGTTCATATTTTCTCTCTTATAGAAATAGTTAAGTAATTCAGCATTTTTTAAGAAGCCAATCCATAGGAAGACATGAGCCACAAAAACACAAAAATTGTTCAAACCGGTTGATAAATCTGTTTAAAATGCTAGTGACCAGGGTTTTGAGTTTTTAGAAAAAAGACAAAACGTACTTCTGTAGACAACAACAAGAAGCACAAAAGTACTAACAAGTCAGTGGAGACTGCAAAAGTGGCTGTCTTGTTTAGAAAGACAAATTCTGGATAATAAAAATTTATTTTAAAAATTACTATGTGTGTATATGTGTGTATCTCTATATACACACATGTATTATGTGGGTCACATACATGATATACCACAAAGTGAAAAGATTTATTTCAAATGACTTTAGATCATAACACTTTGATCATATATCTTTGTTGTTTGTAGTAGTAATAGTAATGCTGTCGTTTGAAACTTTTTAAATTGTAGGATAAATCAAATAAGTATGCTAACGTTAATAGCAATCAAGACTTTCAGAGTGGAAGAGAAGCAATTAGAAAGTCAAATTAAACCCAGTGCTAAAACTGAATTATTGATTTGAACTCAAGATTTTAAATGCATATACTCACTTTTTTTCTAATTATGGCCAGAGGATGATGTAGAAGTAATGTATTTTCAGGAACAAGATTCTCAGGACTAGATTTTGGTCTTTAGTACCATTCTTCATAGATTTCTGGAGAGAAGACTGATGCCAAATGTGGGGCAAGGAAGGTAGACCATGATCTTAGAAAAGCAAGGAGGTTTGTAAAAATTAATACAGTCATATCAGGAATCCAGAAGCTAGTTAGAAAGGACTTCCACTCATCAAAGCTAAGGCATCAGAAAGGATGATCGTAAGTGATCGGAACATACTACATCCATGAAAGACTGAGTCCGTAGTGATACTCAAGAAAGAACCCAGAGAAAAGTCATTTGTCACCATTTGATACTTCTAGGAAGCAAATTATTTTCCTCGAAAATTAGCCATTTAAAGCAAAAAATTAAGCATGTTTCCTATACTACTAGTATGCACTATATTTCACGGTAATCAAATAGCCCCAGCTATAAAAAGCTGTGGAAAGTGCTATAATAAATAAAAAATTGCTAGCAAATGTGGAAGAAATGAAATAATTAAAAATTATTATATTGCAAAACTTGATGAAATTATTATTTTGGCATAAAATTGTCAGTTATTAAAACTATTAACAGTAAGTCGACATAGTGCAAAAGTTAGATCATAAATGATTATTTCTAACCAGAAAAGTAGAACAAATTCATGTTTGCAATGCGGGGGATGAGGTTGTTACCACCTTAACCCAATAATCAAATTTAGGTCACTAATGGTGAAAAACAAAACAAAACAGATATTGTGTGTCTTTTGATCTGATACATAAGAAGTACATATCACCCATGATGTAATCTCGCCAGAAATGTTTAACTCAAATTTAATCAAGCCTGTAGATATAACTTCCAGTTAACAGAACCTACTGGGACTAGAGGAACAATTCAAATGACTCCATAAGGAAGCAATTAAATTCATAAAAAGTGACTTACTCAAGGATAACTGGCTGGTTTTCTGCAAGTCGGTGTCATGCACAAAGATTACATAGATGTAAAAATCATAGCAGCTAGGTGAAATGTGTGATCTTGGACTAAATTCCAATTTAAAACAACAGGTGAATAACAACTGGGGAAATTCTATTATGGATTAAGTATTAGATGACATTAAAAATTACTGTTAATTTCACTAGGCATGAGAATGTTAAATTTACAATACAGGAAAAGATTTGTACTTTTTGATATATGTATTTAAGTCTTAGGGGTTGTATGTCATGGTTTCTGTCTTGTCAGTAAGGTCTTTTTGTAGTCACCACTTACTGAGCAACAGAGCTGAGGTTGATTTCACAATTGCATGGAGAATGGGTTAAGGAACAGGCTTGGGGAAATTAAATCTGGGGGCAGGAAGAAGAGAGAGCATAGGTTCCTTGATCATTCTTGGGACCCCAAGGAAGGCTGAGCAGGGATCAGGGCATTCTGCTGCACATGCCATGGATGGGCATCACAGGACATGGCCTGCGCCAACTATTACGCTTACTTTTTATAGGGTGAGTGTGAGAGTAGCCTTGTTAGCGAAGGAATAAATAAGCAGCCTGGCACCAGTGTGGAGTGTAGATATCAGCTGTTCACGGGGGTGCTCTGCAAAGGCCAGCTACCTCTTGTATTCGAGATTTTGAGGACTGTGGGAATTAGCTATGCCTGCTGCCGGTGCCAGGGAGCCTCTGGCCCTTCGAGGCTGAGTTTAAGTGCAGCTGCTCTCTGCTAGGGTAAGGATGAGGGCTCTGGTCCTAGCCAGTTTATTTTTCAGACAACACAGGGTAGACCCCAGAGTTGTTTCAGTAAATTCTGCCTGCTGTATTACAGTATTTATAATCTACTTTCAATTTCTTTGTCATGAAAAATAATAAAATGTACATATGCTAAAATTTATGAGTAATAAGAAACAAATAAAATTTATAGGTTTGAAACAATGAGAATAGAAGGGGGAAAAAAGTCTATCAGTACAATAGAAATAAAACCATATAGATCAATAATCACAGTAAGTTTAAACATACTATTTAAATACAGAGACTATCAGATTGGACTTTTAAATATACTTTCTCTATGCCCCTTTATATAACAGATATGCCTATGGTAAAACCACACTGAGAAGTTGAAAACAAAGGGACAGGAAAATACAACAGAAAAATTCTAACTAAAACAAACCAGTGGCTGCAAATACATCAGACAAAATGGAATTTAATTGAAAATTACTATTATGGATAAAGAAGCTTCAAACAAAAGGAGGAATTAATCAAGAAGACAGCATAGTCATGAACTGCAGACAACTAAAAATATCCTTAGCATACATTGACAAAATTCTCACAAAATTAGAAGGAGAATTTGAAAAATCTATAGCCATACTGGCAAACTTCAGTACATCTCTATCAGAAACCGGCAGATAGGGCAAACCAAAAAAAAAAAAAAAAAAGTAGATGTATAGAAGTATTTGAACAGCAAAATGAAAAAGCTTGAGGTAATAGAGCAACAGATAGGACATAAGCATTCGTTTTAATCAATTACACATTGAACTTTTATAAAATCATATACTAGATCACAAAATATCACAATTTCAAGAAATGAGTCTTATATAAATTGCTTTATCTGTACACAGTGAAATTAAATTAGCAATGGGTACAGAATCATATGTTCAAAACTTTAAAGCTTTTTGCTAAATAATTCATAGGGTAAAGAGGAAGTGAATGACAAATGAACATATTATGCATCAAAAATTAGGGGACACAGCTATAGTAATAGCTATATTTTGATTAGAAACAAACATATTTTAAGTGCATTTATGTAAAACAAGAAAATGAAAACAAGTATACAAGAAGCTAGGAAAAGAAGTTAATAAAACAGAAAAGAAAGAATGAATAGAGGGTATCAACCAATCAAAAGCTGTTTTCCTGAAAATAATTTTTAAAAACTCATACTATAGACAAATCTCCAATAAGATTAGGCAAGAAGAAAAAATTAAAAAACAAAAAAATTTACAAATTAACAGTGTTGGGGATAGGTGGAGAACACAACTACACATAAAGCAGAGATTATTTGAAAACATAATATAAATAAATATCTGGACATTTTAAAAATTGGAAACATAGCAAAATTCATCTAGGCAAAACAACATCGGAATAAGCCCTGCTCTATCCCCAAACACACACATACAGTCCCAGACTGAACAGATGAGTTTATAAAAAATACAGTTCTAATACTAAATACAAATTGCTTCAGAGAATGGGAGAAAACACAGCAAAAGCTTCCCCACTCATTTTGTGAAGCTTACATAGGGTATGTAAGGCATCAGCCTTAAAGCTATAACCAAACAAGGACAATGCAAGAAATAAAAATACAGAACTCAAACTGTACAAGAGCAAATTATGTAACCAAAATGTTTGTACTCCCATAATATTCTGAATAAAAAAAGGAATAAAAAAATTCAGAACTATCTCAGTTACATAGACAATAATATCATGAGTAAAATATTAGCAAATTGAATTCAGCAATATATAAAACAGACTGCATCATGGCCAAGGGTGTCTGGATAGATGGCCATAAAAACACAAGAAAGGCTGCACATCAGAAAATGTATTGATAGAATACACTGCTGTCAGTGATAAAAGGAGGAATATTATCCTCTGATAAATAAAATTTATTATTTTAAATAGCACTATAATAATTAATATAAAAATCCCTATTCACACCGGTTAAAAATGTATAAGTCAATTAAAGACAAATATAAAAATAAAACTTAAAAATATAAATAAAATTAGAAAATATAAGTATGACTCTGTAGAAGTTTCCTTAAACACATGCACCATAACAATAAAAGAAAAACTGATAAGCATGAACATAAAAATTGAAAACCTATGTATAATAAAAAATAAAGTTAAAGACACAATTATAAACTGGGGAAGTCATTTCCAATGCCTATAATCAAAAAAGCTTAGTGTTCAGAATAAGAAAACACAACAATTGTAAGCAGGAATGCTTTCAATTTTTTCATGTTCAGTATGATACTGGCTGTGGGTCTGTCATATAGGCTTTTATCATTTTGAGGTAAGTCCTGTCTACACCTATTTTGTTAAGCTTTCTTATCACAAACGGGTGCTGAATTTTGTCGAATGCTTTTTCTGCATCTATTGAGAAGATCATGTAGTCTTTGTTTTTACTTCTATTTATGCGTTGAATTACATTTATAGATTTGCATATGTTGAACCATCCCTGCATCTCTGGGATGAAGCCCACTTGGTCATGATGGATTATTTTTTTGATAGCACCTGAATTTGGTTTGCTATCATTTTATTGAGAATTTTTACATCTACACTCATAAGGGATATTGGTCTGTAGTTTTCTTTTTTTTGTTGAATCCTTTCCTGGCTTTGGTAATGGGGAGGATTTTTTCCTTCTTGATGTTGTGGAATAATTTCTGTAGGATAAGTACCAGTTCTTCTTTGCAGGTCTAGTAAAATTCAGGCATGAAACCATCTGGTTCAGTATTATTATTTTTTTTTTAATTGAAGGTTTTTTATTGTTGCTTCAATTTCGGTACTTGATATTGGTCCATTCAGGAATTCTATTTCTTCCTGATTGAGCCTAGGGAAACTGTGTGTTTCTAAGAATTTGATCATTTCCTCTGTGTTTTCAAGTTCATGTGCATAGAGATTTTCATAGTATTCATAGAAGATATTTTGTATTAATAGTTCAATGGTATCAGTTGTAATTTCTCCTTTACATTCCTGATTGAGCTTATTAGAGACTTTTCTGATTCTGGTTAATCTAGTGAGAGGTATGTCAATTTTATCTTTTCAGAGAAACAACTTTTTGTTTCATTAATTTTCAGTATATTTCTTTTATTATCAATTTCATTTCATTCTTCTCTGATCTTGGCTATTTCTTTTCTTCTGCTGGGTGTGGGATTGATTTGCTCATCTTTTCCAGATTTTAGAGATGATTCATTAGAGTGCTGATTTGTGATCTTT
>CAUYSK010081185.1:0-18597 GCA_963575035.1 Avahi laniger
TCTATATATTTTTAGCTGTCCAATTAATTTCTTTGTATTTTCAGTAGAGACGGGGTCTCGCTCTTGCTCAGGCTGGTCTCGAACTCCTGAGCTCAAACAATCCGCCCGCCTCGGCCTCCCAGAGAGCTAGGATTACAGGCGCGAGCCACCGCGCCCGGCCTGCATTTTTCTTTTTTTGTTGGGCTTAATTCAGCTGGCATAACGTCCTCCGGATTCATCCATGTTGTTGCAAATGGCAGGAATGACGTACATGGAAACAAAGAGGAGAAAGGTAGTTACCAGAGGCAGGGAGTAGGCGGCTGGGTGGTGAGGATGGAATAGGGAGATGGAGGTCAAAGGGTACAAGGTTGCAAATACATAGGACGAATAAGTCTAGAGATATAAAGCACAGCATGAGGACTATAGTTAATATTTTTACTAGAAATTTCCTAAGAGGATATATTTTAGGTGCTCTTACCACGTGAAAAGAGTAACTCCATGAAATGAGGAATATGTTAACTGGCTTAACCGTAGTAATCATTTCACTGTGTATATTATATTGAAACATCATGTTGTAGACCTTAAATATATGTAATAAAATACATTTAAGAATCGTCAAAGTTAATCTATATTTCTACACATCAGGAGACTCAGTATATCGTTAACAAATATCTTCTCATTTCAGAGTGAAGCATTTTATTTTAACCATCAGTATGTAAGATTCGAGGTTGTTGCAAGAAATAGTTGTTATTTATGTTGTTCATAGCAAACCTTTCAATGTCTGACACACTGCAGGCACTCAATAAATGCAAGGACAATGAGTGACTCAATAATGAATGAGAACACAGGATAATTACATTAATATTTCATTGTTTTCATGACACTACCGAGTTAGGGTAAAATTGCTTTTAGCTGTGTTGTAGATTTGGGAAGTAGAATGACCAATATTGACAGTTAAGAGAATATTATGTAAATGGATGTATGCATATAAACAATTACTGATCGGAGAGTTCGTTATTGGCTGGCAGAATGTTAGTTAATTGTGCTTTGACTGAATGACTTGTGTGTTTTCTTTCTATCTTAATGAAGACATAAATGTTTAGTCCTTTTATTGAACCTTGGAAGTCATAACATTTATGGTGAAATTTTACCATTTAAAAGTACATATGTTTTTTTTTATCAAGTTTCCTAAAACATTCTTAGTTTTTTAAACAGATCTTTTTTATTCTGTTTGTATTTCTTCAATTCATAGTTAATAGATTATCAGACAATAAAAAAGTTTTTTTTTCTGACCTATATTGATTCTAAAGTCAGAAATCTAATCTGTAATCCAAGTAAAATGAGTCTTACAATACTTGGAAAACTAAGCTTACGTGCATCTGATTTTATTCTCCATGTCTCTTTAAGATAACATAATTTTTCACGTTTTATAAAAGTACATCTAGGAGGTGCAAATGTGTATTTAATGAATGAATGTTTTAATATATCTAGAGTGTATTGTACTTCATTATCCATTGTTTGATTCAAAAAGTATTTATGAGGTGTCCAGCATGTGTCAGAGTTGCATGAGGTGCTGGAGATAGTTTATTACATAGAGCATAAAAGTGAACTGTTAGTTTACGTTCTCATTAGTAAAAGGAGAATATAAGCAAATACACAATTAATAAGCGAGAAAATCTCAGCTGATGACAAATTTATAAAAGCAGCAAATGTTGATAATATACGAGAAAATATTTGGAGCTCATATTCTATTTCTATAATTTTTATTTAGCAAATTAAAAATACCTTTACTATTCTTATTCCATAGATAAGGAAAGTGGGATAATAACCATAACAAATAATAAATCCATAAGAGTTCATCGAAATTGCTTGAGATTGAATTTGCTGATACTAGCACATCCTCAATGACTGGTTTTATAATTTAGCGGCACTCTTTTACTATTGCTTTATACTTAATAAATAATCATTCACTTTGCATTGTATACATGATAGAAAATAAGCTAGTGACATCTCTGTACAAAAGCAGTTTAATAATTTTAAATAGATCCAAGTAGTAATATTGGCTCAATAATCGAGTGTCAACTTTTATATGTCCTCTAGATATTCATAATATAGAACTAGCTAATTGTTTATGCTGTCTGAAAAATATGGCTGAAAATATTAAATTCTAAATCAAAGCGCACAAATTTGGTAGTTAGAGAGATTGATAAATTTGCAAAGAAGAAAATAGTAATATTGTAAGGGAACTCTGCAATCCCCAAACAGACTTTTCTTTAAGTTTCCTATATGGGACATAGATAAGTAAGGAACTAGAGGAGATGGCATCCCTTCCACCACGAATACGCCAGTGTGCTGGTCAACTGAAATGAGGTTAAGGAAAAATTGGGTTTAATTGCTAAAATATTTGTGAAAAATTAGCATAAGGAAAAAGAATAACTTCTGGGGATGGATAAATTCACACCTGATGGGTGCTGTGCATGCTGTCTGGGGGATGGGCATGCTTTCAGCTTTGACTTGGGTGGTGCAAAGGCAATTTATGGGACCAAAGCATTTGTACCCCCGTAATATACTGAAATAAAGAAAAAAAATCACTTCTGTTCCACTGATGCCCAATCACATTTATTATGGGGATCAACTCACAGGAATTCAACTATAAATCAGACATGAGGTATTGACTACATTGTAAACATGGAAATAACATAATCTATATCTTGGAATCATCCTTTTATTTCTTGTTGAATTCAAGGTTATCTTGGAGGTTTCTCCTTAGGGGTACATTTATGAGTGGTGAAAATGTAGGAGGGAGTATTACATAGCTAATTTCAATAGAGGGAGGGAGAAAAACAGAAAGAAAAAAGAGAGACAGTGCTCTGTTATTCTCAAAATCACTTTAGAAAATTAATTAATTCATCGCTACTTTACTTCTTTATGTCTCTCATCAAAATTTTCTCTGACACTATAAGGATCCATGTAAGCATCTCCCTAGTTGAGGACTCAGCTTCAATTGCTGTTACCCTTTTAGGTTAGGAAGACGGTCATTTGAAAACTGAAAGGAATTTCTGTTAACTAAGTGTTAAAACTTGAATTTATCTTTGTGCCATTTCCCTTTGGACAGGGAAAGATAAATCACACAGCAGAACCTCGTGAGTTAGGCGAGACATGAATGCGGGGAAGCAATCGAAGAAAAGAATTTATGGATCAAAGATTTAAGTGTTATATTTACCAAGGTAAATTTACTACTTATTGTAGCATATTTATACCCCTGCATAGGCTTCACTTAGATTAATGTCTTGTTTTGTTTTACTTTTTTCTAAAGAAGGATTTAGACTGTCCTGTGTCATTAAGTCAGGGCTCATTCTCGCATATTTGGGCATGCTCTTGTTCAACAGCAGCTCCTGGAGGACCTGGACCTAGACCCTTAAAACAATAGGGGCTTCAACCTGATGTACACTTCACCACCTGTTACAGGAACATTGATGAAAATACCTGGACTGGAATTGGTAGAGCATGATCTGGTTCAGATTGATGATGCAGTAATCTCAGAGGGCATTGGTGCTATTATTTCTGACTAGAACTTTTTAGATCTTGGGAAAAAAATGTGCTAATGTTGAACTATTGTTCTCTGATAACTCCTGCAAAACCATCCCCACGCTGCTGTGCACAGCTGTGCAATTTGTGTACTGCAAAAATATAGTCTGTCTGGGGACAGAGAGAGGCTGAAATCCAGCCTGCCACAAGATTAGTTCCCACCAGAGGAAGGAGCATTTTTGGTTTTTTGCACAGAAGTGTAATCTACTCACTGAACTGTGAGTCCTGTAGATCTGGTCCTCTGAGAGGCATCTTTTTCTGTCTGCCTACAGAAGATGCCTGTTTCAAATTCGAACATGGACTCGGGATTGGCTTGCAGAAGCCTTAACTGCAGCCACGCATGTGGGGGTTGAGATTTCCCTACAAGGAACATTTGCTTTCTGCAAATTATCTGGGACCTTATCCAGGCAATAATGACGCAGGGGCCGGGCTTCAACTAGAGAGAGGAAAGTTAATTTCTCTCTTAATACTAGAATCATCTTTTTTGGGGGGGAGGCGGCTATTCTGAAACATGGCTATGTACAGATTCCTCCCAGTGCCTCATGGTTGTGGTACAAGAACAAGGCAGGAAAGTGGTAAATTAAGGGTCTCTAAAGACAGAAATTCTACAGTAGTTACAAGCTATATTTTCCTTCCTTTCCAGAATTCTAAACCTTTAGAAAATTCTTGTCACTGTGATAACTAGAATTGACTGTCCTGAGGAGAATTAAGGAATTAAGGAAGCTATCCATTCAGTATCCCTTGCTGAAGATATAGTTTAAAGGGAAGAGCAGTACTTCCTTCCCCAGGAAACCGTGGGGATACCTTTATTTACGGGAGGGGCAAGAGTTGCAGAGGGAGCTGGCACAGAGGTCTGGCATTAATCCTTTCACACAGATAATTTTTTTTTCTTAAATGCTATGAGCATAGTCGAACCAGGTGATTGCTCTAGAATTTGTATTTCGAAAACAATATGGGCGACTAGTCATAATAGTTATGGATAAAACTTGTCATAAAATTATTACTATTTATTAGCTGAAATTAGCTTTTGCATTTTTTTCTCTGCTATGAAGATATTTGATTTCTCTTTTTGAATTCTTATGTATGTTCGACAATACAAATTTATTTCTCTTTTGAGATGTCGTTTGGAAAAGATCATCAACAAAGTTTATGATAATCCCGAAAGAGGTGTCAGAAGCTTAAAATCAACAGAAACAACTGAGCTTAGAGCTAGTAAATAATCAGAAGGCATTTGGCCAATGCGATTTATATACATTTTATATGTATAAAACATATGTGAATACAGAAAAATAAGTTGTAAATAATTGCCTGTGGTAACTATGATTTTTGTCTGCCCATTAAAAAAATATTTCTTCTTCTCCTAGTTATATTAATAAGCCTTGTTCTCATGGACATAAAGATGTGTTTATAACCCTAACCTGGCTAACCACAGCCAATCTGTCTCCTACAGTGCTTGGTCCAGAAATGCATGTGGACCAAGCAAGAACCCTCAGAGGTCTTGCATGATGTACACAAGTACGGTTGTGAGGAAAAGCCCTGGCTGTCTTTCCCAGGGACTGCTAAACAGAAATCTTACAGAAAGGGTTGGTTGTTCCTGGTCCTTCTCTCAAGCCACATTAGAGAAGTTTATCTCTAGTCATAGAAACAAAGATCATCACACTGAAAGCAGAGGAGACATGGATGGAGAGAGAGAATGAACACATTCCCTGTATAAGTTTTAAAATCAAGAAGGGACTGAGTCATTTCTTTTTCTCTTGTGTGGTAAGCAAATTCCCTTTATTTGAGTTGAATTTCTAACGCTAAGAATTCTCATCAAACAAAAAAAAAAGCTGTGGAAACACTGTTAGATTGGAAAATCAGTAAATCTGCGTTCTGGACTTTGTTCTCCTATAGACTGTTGTGTCTTTAAATAAATCAGTTACTCATCCTGGACCCGTTTCATCATCTACTAAATAAAAACTATGATAAAAATGATCTCCTAATTTTCCTTTTAGCTCTAACAATCTCCCTTTCACTGATATGTATTATCTGGCCTTCATTTTGACATTAAATGTAAAATGCTAGGTTGAAAACAAGCTATTAGAGAAAGCATTTGCTATAGCATAGTTTTTCCAGGCAGAGAAATCAGTGAAGTAGGATTGTTTTGCACAGAGGTTGAAAATTTATTTGTGGCTGTCACCAACATAACACAGTTAAACCATTCATTCATTCATTAACTCTCCTTTAAAAATAATTGCTACGAGCCAGATCCATTCTAATTATGGGATTACAGCAATCAACAATAGAAACAGACCCTGACGCAGCTTAATTTCTAGTGCTATTTATACAATGAACACATTAACAAATAAGTAAATTTTAAAAATTCAAATAAATGCAACCAGAAGGGTAACCAGGGTAATGGATTCTGATGAGGATAGCATGTGAAGGGAAGATATCTAATTTAGCTCGGCTAACAGGAAAATTCCTCTACAGAAGGGACATTTGATATCAGATCTGGATGACATAAGACAGCAATGATGTGACAATCTAGGGGGAAATGATAGAAGAGGAATTCCAGCAATTCAAATGAAGAAGGCATGCCAGACATAGGCTGACTACGTAGAAATTATGCAGGGAATGAATCGCTTATGAGGATTCCTGGTTTCCTGTTCTTGAATATTCTCATTGAGTAGACCTGAAGACGTCAGAATCATTTATTAATCATTCCACATTCATAATTTTTTGGTGGATCTGCAAAGATCCACCAAAGAAGACAGAAGAGAAATTCAAAATGGAGCCTTCTTTCTTATACAGCTAAGGTAGATCACTTGGGCAATTGGAGGGAGGGGAGAAGATGAAAAGATACAAAAGTAACATTGTCTTCGTTTTCACTCTGTTAAATAAGAAATAACTGGAATCAATCATGGATGGAGCTGACCCTTTAATTCATTCCAAAATAAATACTGCGGTCCTGCAGCTTTTCACGTGTACCTGAGCACATAAAATATTTAGAAAATTCTATCTCAGCAAATTTGGAAACTGCAGTCAATCTTAACTATCTTCCTTTACTTACAAAGATTTAGAGTGCTTTTGAGAGAGAGGGGAAAAAGCTATAACTATCATTCTGAATCAAGCCAGGACCATTAATACACCTGACACCCTTAAGATAAAAACAAAGATGAGCACAAACTCCTTACATAGCTGAGAAATTGCTGGTAAGAAAATTGGCAGTATATTTAGATATTTGATATCACAAAATAAAAAAAAATCCTAGAAAAAGTATAAATGTCTGTTTCATTTATAGAACCGAGCTTCTTTTCTTAAATTCTTTCTGTTAGAATTTGAATGGGAACTGCTAAAACAAACACAGCAATATAAATTTCATCAGTAATCTTTTTGAGAAAGTGTTAATTGATTTGTTTATTAAGATTAATATGGATAGCAATTATTTTTTCACATTCCTTCTCCCAATTTGTAACTAAGTCCCATCACTTATACAAATATAACTAAAAGCTATGACATGGACCGGATCCCTGAGGGATCTAGAATATTACGACGAACCAACCAGTGCTCAGTGTTCAAAGTCAGCTGAGGCAGGGGCTGGTGCGGTGGAGGGAGAAAAGAATCAAACACAAAACTGAAAGCTGACTTCTGTTTCTGACACCGTCAGTGATTAATCGTCAAGAGGTCCCAAGTGGAAGGGACATATCTTGCCTGGTGGATCTTATGGTATCAAGAGGACAGGGGCTGTCCTGCTAAGGGCAGTCAACTGTTGCTGATGACAAGAACATAAAGTTCATGTACTTGGTATGAAGGGCATAACTTTGGAGGAAATGCAAAAGCCAAAATCTATGACCCATTTTTCCAGGCTTTTCTTTCCTAGAAAATCAAATATCAGGCCCTCTCCATGGAAATCTTATACTTTAAGAAGATCACTCTACAAATAAACTTCAACATAGAAAGGCAGTTAATACAGAGGAAGATCTGAAATTCGAAAATAAAATCATGTGGGTTAGTGTCTTGAGTAGGACCAGTTTCGATTGCATGCAACCTTCACAGGGACCCCAAAAGAGGCCCCAAACCTGGGGTTTTATGCTCTGCAGTGGCTGTCTTGAAATTCTGGCTATTTTTGTCTTTGAATTTTTATTTTGGAAGTGAAATCTGGCAGGACAATGTCCCATGCATGCATTGGGTGCTTGTAGCCTGGGCGTAACCTGTCCTGCCTCCCACACCAAGCCAGCTTCCTGCCTCTCCTGGATGAGTTCTCTGCCACCGGCTATGCGGCCCCCACCCGGCAACTGCCGCCGTCCTTCACACGCGATGGAGGGTCCAGGCACAGGCAACGGGAGGGTCAGGGTTAAACACATGCCCTCGGCACAGAGTTGCAGGCAGGACTCCACGCGCCTTTAAACCGTTACAGGTCTGCACTTTCTCCACGAGTTTTCCACGCTCAAAGGAGCATTTCATTAAATAGGAAGTAAAAAAAACACCATGATTGCTAGAGAGAGAGAATGTAGAAGAAAGGGATTTTTTTTTTACTGCCTTTTGAACAAAGGACCTTGCATTTTCATTTTTCACAGGGCCCCACAAATTACGTAGCTGGCCCTGGTTCTAGATCTACAGTACTAGCTGTGTGATCCTGGGAAAAATCACTCAATCACTCTAAGTTTATTTCTTTTTCTGTAAACTGTGGATTTTGTTTTCTGTTGCACAAGGCTGCCAACTGAAAACACCATTATCTTGATAAGAAACATAGTATCAGCAGGACACATAATGAGTTGCCTTTGAGCTGATGGATTCAGCGTTGCTTCTGGTTCTAAATCACTCTAAACATATAAAGCTGTGGATCATCCACTAGAACCACCAATTCCAGAAGTCTCACTGCCAAGTCAGAGGGGGAAATATGTTTCTCAAGTATCAGATTAGAACGTGAAGACACTTCCCACAGACTTCATTTTATTAATATGTATCTTAACCAGATTGTATAATATTCTTTTGCACCGTATTTAAACTATGTAGCAGATTAAATAAGATTATGTTGTCTAACTTAGAAACATAATTGTCACTTTTAACACTATACTGCCATTATTATATTGTCACAGGAAAATGTATTTTGTGGTTTTTGTGTTTCAAAACATACCAGGATGAATTCTGGTAATCTAGCCTCTTTGTATTTTGGAGGCATACTGACAGTAATGCATTTTGAGATTTCAGTAGTGGTTGTTAGGGATGTATAAATTAAATAGTACCGTCTTCCTCTCTCTACTTTTTCTCTACCCTGTATCTCTAATTAAAAATTCACATACTAGAAGGAGAGTTAGATCTAAGATACCCTGATGTCATGTTGTATATCCTCTCTCTTTCCCTTTCGGTAACTTGTCCTTGTGTGTCTTCCTTAACCATCTCTATATCTTAACTGGTTAAAATTTAAATACACCAAAGCCCATGCCAATTTCTAATTTAGTGATAAAAAGGAACTAAAAATTCATGTGAAAATATTCCAGAACTGTTGGAAGTTTTTTTTTTTCCTTTCATATTGCTGAGAAATACAGTCTTTTAAATACTTTATACTCAGGAAATATTTAGCCCAGGATACAGAAAGATTATCTTCTTATGCAGGATCAAAAGTAAGTACATGTTGGAATCATGTCTCTAAAGCCTAATTTCACCATGAAGGCAGAGTTATTAGAAGCACATCTTCCCTAATAAGTAGAATTTAAAATTTATAAACATCCAAGATAGTTTGGACTTTATGGAACAGGAGAATGAAATATATAGTTTGGTATTGGGGCTTATTTTTATTGTCCCACACATATAAATTATCTTCCCTCCTAGACTGTATATTAGATTGACGGGGAGTATTTAAATTCAGGTCTGAAGAACATATTCCACTCTCATCGCCTGGGGAGTTACAGAATGTCAAGTACATCGGAAAAGTTAGAATCAGATCTGACTGCGTAAGAAAATTCTTCATTAATTTTTTTCAAATTCACTGAAGATTATATAATCTTAAGAGGAAGGGAAATTTTACAGTTCTTCTCTTATATACTACTATCATTTCAAGCAGAAATAATCAGATTATATATAGCAAAAAGATTTTCGAAATATTGAAGAAACCAGCAGAGAATACATGATTGAAAAGGAGAAACCCTGACAGCCACTTATGTGTAAGGAGGGATCCAAGGGTCTTTGAGTCTTTTGTGCTGAGAAAATGAAGAAAGAAGAGGTGCATATTTCAATGAGCTAAAAATAGACTCCATCTCTCAAATGGGGCTTCATGGCTAAATCTATGAGGCACTGGTCTGCTCTGCACTATTATTTCATGACATTTTCTCTAGTCACATATTTCCAAGTTGAAAGCCCACTATAAATGACATAGAGAATGACATGAATCAGATCACTCAATATCCCTATCGTAGAGCTCTTATCTAATTTTTTAACTCCACAGACCCCTTAACCACACATCATAACATTAATCCTAACACAGTTTGCGATACATTTGCTGACTTTCCCTTCATGTTACTTCCCTTTTCTTTCCCCATATATTCTTTTTTTTTTTTTTTTTTTTTTTTTGAGACAGAGTCTCACTCTTTTGCCCAGGATAGATTGAGTGCCGTGGCATCAGCCTAGCTCACAGCAGCCTCACACTCCTGGGATCAAGCGATCCTCCTGCCTCAGCCTCCCGAGTAGCTGGGACTACAGGCATGCGCCACCATGCCTGGCTAATTTTTTCTATATATTTTTAGTTGTCCAGATCATTTCTTTCTATTTTTTTTAGTAGAGACGGGGTATCGCTCTTGCTCAGGCTGGTTTTGAACTCCTGAGTTCAAACAATTCTCCCACCTCGGCCTCCCAGAGTGCTAGGATTACAGGCATGAGCCACCACGCCCGGCCTCTTCCTTATGATTTCTTAACATTTTCTTTCCTCTAGCTGACTTTATTGTAAGAACATAGTATACAATACATGTAACATACAAAATATGTGCTAATTGACAGTGTTTTGGCAAGACATCTGTTCAACAATAGGCTATTAGTAGCTAAGTTTTGGAGGAGTCAAAAGTCACGTGAGAATTTTGACTGCTCAGGAAATCAGTGCCCTCATGGTTTTTGGGGGTCAACTGTATTATTATTTGCCAAATAGGAAGAAAAAAACAGATTTAAGGAGAATATCAACAAAATCTTTTAAATAAATAAAATTAACAAATACCACTGTAATAACCTTCACATAAAAGCAATTTTGGTGATTATTGCCATTGTTGTTTTGCTGTTTTGTGAAAGAGGGTCACCCCAGACACTGGTGCTAGGGCAGCCACGCTCAGGAAAGAATCACTGATGGAGTTTATGAGTGTGCTTTGGGAGAAGACAATGGGAATCGTTCTACTCTCATATATCTCCTGTCGCAGGAGAAAAATACACAAAAGTCAGTGTTTAGCTGTTCAAGAAAATAATAAATAAAATTTTGTGCACTTTCTCTTCCCAGTTATTGTTCTAATTGATCTTTATCTATATCTATCTATATGTCATTTAAATCTCCCAATTATCATAGAAAACTCTTCACGCTATTATCACTAATCGTTGAGGATAATGGAACACACATAAGTATCATGGCTAAGTTTCTCTCCTGGTAAACGGAAAGCTAGGATGAGATTCACGATTCTAGGTCAGAATGTGGATTATTCACAATATTGTTTAGAGTATTATTAGCCCCTCAAACACACTATGTGTGGGCGCACACACACATACATGAGCACAGTTTATTTGTATGCATGTTAATCTACTTGGAACTGCATGGATTTCTTTATAATTTCCTGCCTTTCTTGTGGGATTTCTTTTGGATTTATAGACTGATGATCATTCGTGTGAAGTGGATGCCCACTTAGTTGTGCTATCATTCAAATTAGCTAAAGAGAGAGTCTATTTCCTCTTTCTCCTTAACTATGAGCATCTCCTACCTTCCTGAAATGTCACACAATTGGATGTTTGAAACTTCTGCTGCATAAACATCAAGCATATATTATAATATTCGTCAGGAGAATGTTAATTTTAAGTGACAGGAACTAAACTCAACCTAGTTTAGGGAATAAGGAGAATGTATTGAATTGCAGATACTATGTGAAGAAAAAGCAAAAACTCTAAGAATGGGAGAGAAACAGCTGGGCTTTGGGAATAGCTAGAACCAGGGATGAGAATGTTGGGAGGCTATCCCCTCTCTCTTTCTCTCTCTCTCTCCTTCGTCAGATACCTGTCCCTCTCCCTGTATCTCCATTTCTCTATCTCTTTAAAGCATGTCAGTTTTGTTTCTCTACAGAATTTGCTATGGTTTGAATGTTTGTGTCCCCAAAATTCATACAATATGTTTTATAAGGATGCACACACGTTTAAGAATATATGTTTTACATACATACATAGAGGCGTATATGTGTGTATACACATATCATATAAAGTGGATGCTATTGGAGAGAGAAAACAGAAAATCAGAGAGAAAAGGAAAATAATGCAATGCAATGCAGTGTAATACAAGGAGAAATGCAAGAATAAAAATTCTCCAGACGAAACGATGATAACAATGTCCTAATTACTGGGGAGGAAAATAAAATAAGAAAGAAATATGAAATAAATGAAAGTATAATTTTAAGTATCTTTATGTAACTAAGCAAGGAGTTAACACTCACAACTGTTTAGCAATCTTATGAAACATGCATATCTAGGGACAGCAAATATAGATTTATTAGCTCCTTACACTGACAGCAATTTTGGATGCAATATCAAGTATCATATCTGAAAAACCAAGAAAATGTCAAATGTATAACATTATTGGTTAGTGTAGCAAAGTGAATTTTATATCTGCCTTACTCTGGAAACTTTTTAGTTTGCCTAGTTTTAGTTATGAAATCATTATACAATATCTCATAAATAATTTATAGATGTTCTCTATTTTGGGAAAATAGTACAAAGAAAAATGTCTGCATTTATTTGACTGTTTGCGATATAAACAAGAGCTGCAATTGACTAAGAAGAGGTGAGATGATCTAAGTTTTCTGCATGTTTATTTTCATGGTTAGATCAAACGTGGTTTCTGGCTTTCTCCTTCTCCACTCTTGTTATAAATACATGGCTAGGAATCACATCCTATCACCTTAAATATAAGGTCTATACTTTTGCGTATTTTCCCATAAACATGAGCAAAATTGTCCCAGTAAAACTACTTAGCAATTGTCAGTGGGGAAAGGGGACAATGTAAATATTTTATTATTGTCTAATTCTCTATAAGTATTGGAACAAACCTCTTAGAACCAAGTTAGTAATTGAGCTTTCACTGGACTTAATTAAGGATATTCTATATTTATTCTAAAAGCCAGACTCCAGATCCTTTGAGAACTGCTGTTGAATATTGTCTCCATCTTAGCAAACTGTCCACACTCACGTGTTTGTCAGGTCATAGCACAATATAAGCACTTACTCATGTAAATAATGTGTTATAATAGCTTTATAAATGAAGGTACTCTAGTTAATAAATACCTTGTTATCGATTGCTGTAAGTTTCATTATTTCTGAATCATCTATACTCGGTTCTATACCTCTCATATATCATGTTAGAGTATGTGTAAAATTATAAGTCCTGTTTATATCACATACATTCAGCAAATCCTGTTCAAGCTTTCTTAGGAATGTCTTATTAGTTTCATTAGGAGTTATTGTGAAAACATCCTCATTTCCTTATTTCTGTAATTCAAATTTAGAAGAGAGAATTTGTTTGGACGTATTGTTATAACTTGGTGCATAAATCAAAAATAATACTGCCACGGAACGGGTAGAACTTTATCTTTGTATGAAGTGAGAGATAGTCAGAATGCTACACTCCCACATCATACCCCCTGCAAATCTGTACCAACAACATCATTAAAACACAACAGTCATATACAGCACACACAACACAACACACACGTGTACACAACTCAGACAACCACATACAACCTGCTACTGTTTGAATGTTAGCATCCCCTTCAAAATTCACGTTCAAATTTAATCCCAATGCAACAATATTAAAAGGTGTCACCTTCAGGAGAGGATTAAGCCGTGAAGGCTCTGCCCTGATTGATGGGCTCTGTGCCTTGTACAAACGGTGGAGGGAGCTGATGCCCTCCCGTCTCTTCCACCGCACGAGGACACAGCAACCATCCGCTCTGGGGCACACGCAGCAATGCGGTTCCAACTTGGAAGCAGAGACTGGTCTCTGAACAGACACCGCACCAACCCGCAGCCACCTTGATCCTGGACTGTCTAGTCTCTCGAACTGTGAGAAATAAATTTCTATTGTTTATAAATCACCCAGTCTGTGGTATTTTGTTACTGCAGCCAGAACAGACTAAGACACAGCCTGTTTCCACCCCATGGTATCTTTTCTTGGGCCGTTTTCTTTGCCTGGCATAGTCTTTCTCCCTTTCTGTTTATTTTGATTTAGCGATTTTACTAATGAGCAAAGAAAAGAGAAAATGACTGAGAGATGAAATGGAACATTATGCTTTGAATTTTTAACCTGGATACATATAAAATATATCTTCTTATTCCCTAGGCTGAATTCTTTATTTCATCTTTTGTGTATACGTGGTGGGTAGAATAATGACTTAATTACCCCTAAAAGATGCCCTGAGGTCTGCTATCTGTAAATATATAGCCTTATATAGTAAAAGGCTCCTTTGTCATAGGTGCTGTAAAATAAAAAAATTAAAAAAACCTGAATAAAATACAGTAAGAGGGATTTTGCAAATGTGATTAAGTTAAGAATCTTGAGATGGTGAGATTATCCTGGGCTACCAGGTAGACCCAACATAATCATGAGGGTTCTTATAAGCAGAAGGTGGAGGTTAGAGTCAGGAAGACAGATCTGAAGAGGCTACTCTGCAGGCTTTGGAGGTCAGGTGGCCTCTAGAGTCTGGGAAAGGCAAGAAAACGAATTCTTCCTGAAGCTTCCAGCGGAAATGCAACTGCACCGTCACCTGGATTTTAGGAGTTCGTCTATTTCCTATGCTACAGATTTTTCCAGAAAGTTATTGACATAATTTTGGAAAACATTTTAATGAAGAAGTTGACAATTAAAGTCAGGATTGCACATTAATTAAAATACGTAAAATTTCTATTCATGACACTACTTTGAATTTTAAATTTTTTCAATGAAAACATGCCGTATTTAGAGATTCTTAGAAAGTTCTGCATATTCATCCTGTCCGCATCCAACAGATACCCCCAGGCGACAAAAGGAAATTTTTAAATAGGTTCGTAGAAATATGTGGGCTCGATTGGCATTCAACTTTCAATAAATGCTGATTGAATATTCAGTCACTATTCTAAGGATCAGAAAATACAGCAGTAAACAAACCTTACCAAAGCCCCGACCTCAGGCGGTTTACATTCCATTGGCATCATCTGATGTTTGAAAAGATTCCACTTATAAGTCAGTAGATTTTTCAATGAGATATAAAAATAGTGAAAAGAAGGAGAATAAAAAGAGATAAGAGAATGAAAGAACACATACAAGACATACGCTATCTGCCCATATCAACAGAAGGATACGCTTTCTATGGTTTTGATTTCTGAGTGGTGGGCGGAACCCACAGCTTGCATCCTTCATTGACTATGTGGGCCTAAAAGTTTGGAGGGAAAATATGCAAGTTTTGGATGGGTAAGTATGAGATGTCAATTAAATATGCTAGAGGAAAAGCAGAATAGCAGCTGAATATAAAAGTCTAGCCTTCAGGGGAAGGATTTCAACCGAAGATAAAATGTGGACGTCATCAGCCTGTAGATGATAAAACATAATAGCAGCTGTGACGTGAATCATAATGACATTCGGAAGTATAAACACCACTGATTTCTCAATCCCTCCTTCCTCCTCCTCTTTTTCTTCCTCCTCCTCCTCCTCTTCCTTCTTTTTCTTTTTCATGTGGCTATCAGACAGCCCAGAGTTAAATCACAAACACAGCTTTCTTTGTTCACCATTTTGTTCTTGGCACTTTAGTAAATACAGCCTTGCTTCCTTCCCGTGGGTATAATCTCGTCGCACACACAGTGGGCTCACGCACGCTACTGACACACTCTATGCACCTAACTTGCCGTCCGCTTTAGATTTCCGCTGCCACCAACTATATCTTCTGCCTTTACCCACCTATCAAAACTGAAAGAGAGACACACATTTTTATATTTCTTCACAGAATGTCTAATCTAAGAGTAAACCAGGGCAATCCACAAAGGAGGGTCCAGGTTTGAGGATCATGGACAGAGATGACTTACACTTGACTCATTACACTCACTTTGTAAGGACAAGTTCAAAGCAGCTGAGAACGCAAAGAGGGTGCACACAATCCTGCAGCGCCTCTGATTGTTCCTCCGGGAGGCAGACCAGCAACTGGACGGTCTCCACGTATAACATGCAAACAGGATTTGCCAGGTCAGAAAAGCCTGAAAATTTTGTACCACTTTACACTTGGACCCTGAAGCCTGTCAGTGTTGGAAGACTCACCCTGTTAGCACAGAAGGAAAATCTTGTTCCGCCAGTTACACATTTCCTTACTCTAATTCTTACTGCACCGTGAGGTCTATTTTCATTTTCCATGCAACTGGCCTCATCATAGCCTGCTGTGTAGTGGAGATCAATTCACGTTTTACTGAAGGTTTCTGGAAGGAACTGTGGAAGGATATTACCACACACAGGATATAATTTCACCTGTCTTCCTTCTCAAGTTCCTGCTGCCAGGAATCTCATTACTTCTCTTCCCCACCACAGGCAGTTTTTCTCATTGGTTACGCAGAGCGTTTTAGGCTGGCCCCGTATCATCACGCCACTCAGCAAAGAGCCCTTCGGAGCCACCGTCACGAGAAAGGTGTCTGGGATTATAAACAACAAACACGATTTCCTGACACTCAGTTGCTCAACAAAAACACTGCGAGACCATAGTTTGGATTTATGCAGAAGTCTCCTCTGGCCTTCAAAAGTACACCTTTAATGCTGTAAGAACTTGTGTCTTAAAAACCTTCAAACAATCCAATTTATGTATTGACACATTTACTGAAAAACTAGAGACTGTAGAGGTTAAGCACCTGGTAATATGTAAAAGAAATTAAGCTATAATTAGAATTTCTGCTTTTACATCTGATCAGTATTTAAAAGAATTATTGCTCCTTTAATAATATTTTGAACATTTTATTAACATAATTTATCTCCATTGCTCTTCTCTTGGTTTGTTTCTGTTGATATATGACACACTCCAGATTACTAGAAATAAGTTATTACAGTGAGCAGTTTCTAATTATTTCCTCTGATTAAAGTTCAGATATGTCAAGGAACCCATCCCACATGTCGCTGTTTAATGGGAAAAACTGCACTTAATAATTCATCTCTGCCATTTAAAAAATATATGAATTGGAGTTTTTATTAATACCTGTGAAGTGCTGTAATTTTTTTATTTTTCATTTCCTGCTAAGTTACTGAGGGATCATTCGCCACAGCCAGCATATCTTAGGAAAAATAAAGTACTGCTCTGATCAATAAAAGTATTATATGCTCTGTCTGTATATGGCGGAACACAGTCAAGCATCTGTCAGAGAAGTTTATAATCAGATGCAAATCTAGTGTGTGTTTGCTGTGTCTACAATCCTTCAGCTGCTCTACTCGTTTTCTCTCTGTTCTTATCAATTCCTCAGTTGGTAGTAGAATCAAATACTCTATTATCCTACGCAGCTCTATTAATAGACACCAATAGTTCTCAAACTTTAAAAGCCAGAGGGTTTGTTAAAACAGATTGCTTGGCCCGCCATCAGAATTTATGATTAAGTAAGTCTGAGAAAGGACCCAGGAATTTGCATTTCAAATAAGTTTTCAGGTGCTAATTCGGCCAACGGACTACATTTTGACAGCCGTTGCTATATTATTTCTTAAAATCTAAAACACTAAGTTTTTTCATTGCTTTTGATCTATAGTACATGATAAAAATAAATATTAATCTTAATATGAACAGGGAAACACAAACACAAATCTATTTCTAATTAGATGTGTGACTTCCTCTTACTTTTTTATTTTTATTACGTTTCTCTGCTGTTTTGTGCTGCCACACTCTGCCACAAAGATTTGCATCATTCATTATTTTGCAATGTCTGTACCTGTCCTTATATTCACAATGACATGTTTTGAAAGCAGAGTAACTTCTGGATTTTTTTAGTGTGTCAGGTAGCCACTAAGATGGAATTTGGAGGTACGGATTATTAGAAGTCGTGAGGGACCATCCCTTTCAGGAACATGCTTGTTGCCCAGCTGCTGGAGGTGCTCTCCGTCAACAATCTTCAGCTCATCCTCCCCAAGGATCACCATAGCTCCTGGGTGACCTTGAACGAGGTCACCCCCTTGCAGGGGTGGCCCACGTATCGATGCATTAACTCATGAAGGTAGAGATGTAACTGCCTGGACATTTCAGTCTAATGAGGGACAATTGTCAGTCCAATTTAGCTCTGGAGTACACCTTGGGTTCAAGGCTGTTGCTTTCATCACGGCATGAGTTCAGCCAAATTCTACTTCTTTGCACTTCCTTCCATGGATAGTGATCCCAAGGGTATTACCAAAAACAAAAACAAAAAAAATAAAAAATAAAAAATAACCAAAAAAATTTCACACACTAAATTTTTAAGGCCCACAACTAAAGGACACGGGGAGAATTGTAGAGGGGAAGGGCACACCTCTAACCCTAGCTTGGGCGAGGCAAAGACATAAAATGTAACCGTAATGTTTGTACCCTCATAATACTCTGAAATAAAAATAAATAAATAAATAAATAAATAAATTGGGGGAAAAAAAAAAGAGTCGGCTTCCCAGAGAAACTAACTCACAACAGAGGTGAAATAAGTCTCTACATAATACTACAGCAGGGACTTTGCACAAGGTAAAGGAAATAAAGGATCACTGGAAAAGAATGCGTACAAGAAAGAGAACATGGAATCACAATTTGAAAGAAGCAAGAAGCCAGAGGCAAAGTCTACCTATTTATAGTTCCGACGGGGATCTCA
>CAUYSK010081186.1:0-21961 GCA_963575035.1 Avahi laniger
GTGAGAATCTAACGCCCCCGCTGATCTGAAGGGAGGCGGAGCTTATGCGGTGATGCGAGGGATGGGGAGCCGCTGTAAATACACATGAGGCTTCACCCGCTTGCTGGTTGCTCACTTCCTGCTGTGCAGCCCGGTTCCTACCAGGCCACGTGCAAGTGCTGTTCCGCAGCCCAGCCGGGGCTTGGGAACTGCAGCCAGAGAGCAACAAACCAAGCAAAATCTATATCTGCAAATACTTCTCTCATTACAAATGAAAGTAAATCTTTGAAATCAGTACAGTTGCATTTATTATGCTATGTGGCCAACCAATAAAGGTTTTACTAATAAGCATTTTACTAATAAAGATTTTTCATTTCATCTAAATGAGTAAAATTTTACTCTCTTTATAGATATAAATAAATGACATGCCTGGCATTGATAACAGAGAATTTGATTTTAACTGTCCACCAAGAAAACTTCACCATCCCCAGCACATCAATCCCCCCTCCCAACAAAATTAAGCACTTATTTTTAAATGCTGCTTTCTAAAAATAAGCTGATGTGTCTCAAATCCAGTCTGTATCGTCGAGAGCATCAGACTCCGGCATGAGTACATCGCGGTTTAAGTTGGGTGATGATTAGCAGAAATTGTGCTATATTTGGGAAGGATGTTTCTGGATATGGGCTGGTACACAGCAACATCCCCAGAGATCCACGTGTTTTCTCCTTGCACGAGTTACTTTGCCAGCGACCTCCTTGGGGGAAGGCACAGTGTCTGGTACAGTACGACAGAGAAGTCATTTGTACTCTTAACATGTCTAGACGCCTCATGCCATTATTCTAAAGAGTTCACTGAAGATGCCGGGACAGTTCCAACCATATTAGATAATATTTTAACTACAGATTTCATGACTTAGTTTATCTACATTATAGAAACTTATCTCATACTAAAAAAAAAAATCCAACAGTCACGAATCTGAGGGGCCGCTCTCTTGACTTATCGAGCTCTGTAAGTGGGAGAAGTGCCACATCTTTTGAATCCTTTTGGTGCAATTAACCTTTCAGAGAAGGAGAGCAACTTTCAGAGCAGATGGAGTTGGAAACTGGTGGGTCTTCGTGGCTCTGTAGAAAGCGTGTGATAAAAGGCTCCAAACTAGGTCCTCTTGGGTATTGGTTAAAACAATAGAGACCCACAGCAAGAGCCTCTCCTTGCAAAGTAATTTAGATCAGTCCATGGTGATTGCGTGAGGCCTTTTAATATGCAGCTATACTAGGGAAAGGAATTGTTAAATGTTTCTGAACATTTTAGACATGGTATCTCTAAAACAGACACCCCTAGGAAGTGAGTGACAATGATGCTAACAGGAAAAACAGCCTTCATGCAGGCAGACTTGGGTTTCAATCCTGCTTCTGCCCTTGTCCCTATGATGTGGGTTGCACAGTACTCCACAGGCCCTTGCAGGCACCCTCCCCTGCACCGCGGCTGAAGTTCAGCCTTCCCTGCCTCTGCTGCAGCTGCCTCAGCTGGCCCTTGCGCCCCACCCCACTCCCGTGTCTCTCAAAGCCTGTTCCTCCCTCCAGACTCCAGCAGAGGGAAGCCTTTCCTGACCACGTCTCTCCCTGGTGGAGCTGCCCACCTCCCGCCCCCACTTTGCCCTCTCACCCCCTCACTGCCCCCACCTCCCACCGACCTTGAGCTCTGCATCCCCCAGCCGAGCCCTTGAGACACTCTTGTGTGTCCTCGGGCACGTAGCTGTCTGTCCTGACTGTGCAGGGAGTGGGGCCCACGGTGCACCAGGCGGTGCTGCTAGGCCTTGGGGACCACAGCGGGTCTGCAGCCCGCCGCCTTTGAGCTCACGTCCAGGGAGGAGAGCAAGCCGTCACCCGTTAGGTGTACGTTGCTCATGTAATTACATGCTGCTCCCTGCTCTGAAGGGTGTGGCATGCAGCACGCTGAGAGGGTGTGGCAGGGCCCTGGCCTGGACTGAGGGGTCCGGCGGTTTCTCTGAGGACAGGACTTTGGGTTCCTCAGATTCGCCTCTGAGAGGAGACAGGAGAGAGCCGCGCAGGCAGGGGGGGCATCCCGGACGCAGGAGCAGCGAGTGTGTGGGTCCGAGCCGCTGCCAGCAGGCCGGCGTGCACAGGCGAACCCTGCCCTGCTGAGTCTCCGTCCATGTGTTCAGACAGGGAACAGAATAATAAAAGATGGAGTATGGTAGAGAGCGATTAATGCTAGAGAGGGCGTGAAAAAAGGCAGGGAAGGAGGAAGGGTATGGAGTAGGGAGGGGTGCACTGGTGAACAGGTAGTCTGCGAAGGAAGGTGACGCTGGAGCAAAGACCTGGCAACCAGGGAGGGCGTAGCTAGGAGCAGAGGGTCATCAGCAATGGGACATGAGTGTCCAGGCCACGTGGCAGAAGTCTGAAGAATAAGACAGAAGCCAGTGCTGTGGAGGCGGTGGGTGGTCTCTGGGGTCAGAGCAGGGCGCCGGGCGGTGTAGGACGTGAGTCCCATGGGAGGACTTTCCTTTTATTCACGGTGACGAGAGAGGGTTGTGGAGCCCTGAGCACAAGCGCTGTTGGTGTGCTTGACTGTCGCCCTGGCTGCCGTGTGGGGCTGAGAGTAGCTGGGGCGGAGGCAGGAGGGCAGGCCCTGGGGGCAAAGGAGGGGTAAGAAGAGACGGGACCGCCAGAGTTGGAGCCAGCAGGGTGTGCTAATGGGTGTGGGGTGTGAGAGGAAGGGGAGCATAGGAGAGGGGAGATGGGGGGCTGTGGGCGGCTGTCGGTGTGGGGCTCGGTAGGTCGGAGAGGTCCAAAATGGATTCCAGGGGAGGATGTGGAGTCGGGAGGCGGGCGGACTGGCGGAGCCCAGAGCAGAGCCAGACGGCGTCCCCGTGCCGGGCGCAGTTTAAGGGCAGGAGTGTAGGTGGAGAAGAGCGGCAGAGTCCTGGGCCTCCCAGTGTTGAAAAGTCAGGGAGGGACCGGAAAAAGGGACTGAGCAGCCACTAATCGAGTGGGAGGAGAACCTGGAGCAGCTGTGGACGTGGATCTTTCGTCACTTCACGTGTGTGTCTGTGTGTGTGTGTGTATGTGTGTCTGTGTGTGTGTCTGTGTGTGTGTGTGTCTGTGTGTGTGTGTCTGTGTGTGTGTGTATGTCCTTTGATGAAAAAACACTTTAATGTAATCACGTGTATCCATCTTTCCATTTACCGTTTCCATTTTGTGCTCTGGCTAAGAAATCCTTGCTTATCCCAAGATAACGATATTGACCTTTATTCTCTTCTAAAGGTTTTTAAATTTTCATTTTGTGTTTTAGTACACCTGAAATACATTTCCCCTCATTTGTGAGAGACAGGGCCCCACAATAGTTTCCATATGGATGAACGGTCTTCCCAACGCCGGTTTTTAGTTACGTACTTTCCTCACGAGCTGCAACGTCCAATCTGTCGTGTGTCTAGTTTCCGTGTACGTGTGGGTCTGTATCCGGACTCTACTCTGTTCCATTGCTCTTCTTTCTGTCCTTGAATTAATGCCACCATATCCAAATGACTTTAGCTTTATATGTCTTAATACTGGGCGGGGCAGCCCCACCAGCTCACTCCTCTTGTTCAAGACCCTCTGCCTTAATCTGAGCCTCTTGCTTTCCAGAGTCATTTTAGAATCATCTAGTCAATTTCCACAAAGAGCTCTGTTGAAATTTTTATTGGAATTGCATTAAATCATTTTATCTCTTTGGGGAGAAATGAAATGTTCTCAGCATCAAGCCTTCTTATCTACCAGCATGTTCTATCTCTCTCGATAGGTTTTCCTTACTGTCTAATTTAGTGCCCTAATTTTCTGCCTAGAGGCCTTTTGCATCCTCTAGTTTTTATATTTTTATTGTAATAACATATTTCTAATGCTGTTTTCTTAAGTTACACTTTCTGTTCGTTACTGGTGTATCCACCTTGCTAAATTCTCTCGTTAACTCTAATAATTTTTCAGTAGATTATTCTGAGTGCAGATAATGCACTCAAATAATATCTGTGAGCAGTGACAGTCAGGATTTCTTTTCTAATCTCCATACCTTCTATTTCTTATTCTTGCCTTATTGCAATGTCTAGAACCTTCAGCTCAGCATTAAATAGAAGCTGTGGTAGTGAGCCTCCTTGTTTGGTCCTTGATTTTAACAGAACTGCTTCTAAATTTTCAAGATTAAATATGTTTTCTTGAGATATTTTTATAGATATTCTTTATCAAATGTAAAAGTTTCCTTTTATTACTATTTTGCTAAGAGCTGTTAACCATGAATAGATATTGAATTTTACCCAATGCTTTCCCTGTATCTATTGAGATATACATATGGTTTTTCTTGTTTGATTTCTTAATATTGTGAATTATATCAATGGACTTTCTAATGTTAAACAAATTTTTAAATTCCTGGTATAAACCAAATTTAGTTATGATGTTTTTACAATGCAGGATTCAGTTGGCAAGTTTTTTTTGCGTACTATTTGCATCCATGATTATGACGTTAATCTGCTATTTTCTCTTCTCATACTGCCTGTGTCTGGCTTTGGTATCAATATTACATGAGCTTTGTAGATGGAGTTTGGGGTTAATCCATTTTTTCTGTTTTTCCAGAAGAGTTTGGGTAAGTTTGGAGCTACCGCCTTATTGAACTTTGAGTAGAAATGCTTGTAAAGCCACCTGGGCCCAGTGTTTTTTTAAGTGGGAAGGTTTTTTTAAAATGCTAATTTTATTTCTTTCAGGGTTATAGAGCTATTTAGACTATTTTCTTTTTGTCAGATTGGTGGCTTTTTTTTTTTTTTACAGAAATTTGTTCATTTTTCTCTAAGTTTTCAGATTTATTAGCATAAAATTGTTGATAATATCCTCTTTTTAATCTCTACTGAATCTCTAGGTATACCTCCTTTTCCCTTTTTCTAATATTATTTTTCCCCTGGCTTACTCTTGCCAGAATATGCCCATTTTATTAGTCTTTTCAAAGAATCAACTTCTTTCTGATTTTGTTGATTCTATTGTATCACTTTTCTGTTTTATTAATTTCTGCTCTTATCTTTATTATCTTATTCCTTCTGCTTTAGCTTATGTTAGACACAGCTTTTCAATTTCAGCTAGTCTTCCTTTCTTAATGAGGATCTAAAAGTATATATATCCTTCCAATTACCACTTTAGCTGCATCCAAGTTTTGATATGTAGTTTTAAAATTATAATTCAGTTGTCTATAGTTCTTATTTCCATTTTGATCCATAAAATACTTAGAAATGTGCTTTTCTGTTTCCAAATAAATTGATCTTTTTAAAGTCATTAGCTTATAAATAACTCCATTTTAATGAGAGAATATAATCTATCACATCAGTTCTTAGAAATACATTGAGGCCTGATGTGCAGTCATTTTTTATAAATGTGTCATTTGTGGTCAGGTCACTTGCACAGCCTCTAGTGGCTGGATGAAGGGTTCCACATACGTTGATCAAAACCAGTTTGTAATTTCTACTCTTCAGTGAATCTTTATCCTTTTTGTCTGTTTGGTCCCTCCATCACTAAGAGGTAGGTTGAAATCTCCCACTGTAATTGTAGATTTATCAATTTCTTATAATTCTGTCCATTTTTATTTATTATTTCATATACATGTTCAAGGTTAGTTTTTTTTAAGTGTGTACTGATTTAGAACTATTATATCCTTCTTGTGAATTGAACCTTATAACATCATGTAATAACCTAATAACCTTCTTTATGCCTGGAAAATAGTTTGTGGCTTAAAGTCTCTTTTATATGATATTAATATAATTACCCCAGCTTTTTTTAACTTAGTGTTTGCTTGATATATCTATTTCTAACTTTAAAAAAAAATCTTTGGCCCTTCTGTGACATACGTTTTTTATATGTGTACTATTATAAACAACATATTAAGCGTATTTTTAAAAATCTAGTCTAATAATCTCTTTTATTTATATAGATGTTTGGTCCAGTTACACTTACTGTGATTACTGATATATATGGATTTATTTCTGTCATCTAATATTGTGCTTTCTATTTAACTCTCATCTCTTTTATATTGTTTTTAAAACTCTTATTAACTTATTTTGGATTGATTGTTTTTAAATTCCTTTTTTCCTTCTGTTTGTTTGGAAGTTATATATCTATTTCTGTTCTTTTACCAATAGTTGCTGATTGCCCTTGAAATTGTATCATATGTGACAAAAGAGTGGAAGTTGAGCAGTATTTTCCTTGTTCTCTGGGCATGCAAGGATACTAAGTTGCTGTAATTTCGATTTTCCCCATAGATCATTGTTAGTGAATATTTTAGATCAATCGTATTATTTTTTCTCCCACAAATTAATCCCTTGACTAATTCGTTGTATACAGTTAGTATTTATTTAGGATTATCTGTACTCTTTACATCTTAGACCTTTCTTCTGAGATTATTTTATTTCTTCGTGAAGTAGAGAGTTTTAAATTTACAGTAATTTCTCTCAATTCTTAAAAAAAAAGAAATCATTCTACCATCTCCTGGCTCCCACTGATGCTGTTCTCAAGCTCTTGTCTTGTCTTTGTCCTCTGCAATCCCATCTGCAGAGTCAGAGCTCCGTGGGTGGGCCCAGAAAACTGCGTTAAACTCTCCAGGTGAGTCTGATATGCTAAAGTCTGAGACCATTGTTCTGTCTTCAAGTTTGTTAATTCTCTCATCAGCTGTGTCTAATCTGTTGTTTAATTTATACACTGGTGGTTTTAAAATTTTTCATATTTTTCAATGATTATATTTTTCATTTCAAGAAATTTTATTTGTCTATCATTGCAAATCTGGCTTGTCAATTTTGGTAATACCTTGCTCCTTGCAGATTTTCAATACCCATGCTTCCTCCTTTAGCTATTTTAGACATTGCTTTTTGTTCATTTTAATACCGTAGTTTAGTTCTTTAACTGTTTTACACATGGTCATGTTATATTCTCTAATAATTCTGATATCTGCAGTCTAAATCTGTCTTAGCTTGTTTTTGCCAACTCGTGTTCATGGTGACTTGCCTCTTCACGTGTTCAGTGATTATTTCATTAAGAGCTTACATGTGGCTGAACGTAATCTGAGGGGATCCCGGGGGCCTGCACTGAGGATGGTTTTCTACACAGGTGGTTTATGTTTGCTTCTTCCACGTGCCAAGGATGCTACAGGCTGGTGCTGCGTTAGTTCCTCCAGCTTGGGGTTCCGTGCTGGAGAGACTAAAATGCGTTCGGACCTGCCCTTGACCCCAGGCCACAGGAAAGGCCTGTGTGCAGCCTGCAGCTCAGTCAGAACCAGGCAGATTGTCCCCCGAGCCTTGCCCTGAAGCTGCAGCCTGTCAAGTGACACAGCTCCGTTTGCGAGGATCTCCAGCTCTGGTCCGTCTCCTGCGTGCCTTCAGTCCCCAAAACTTTGGCCTCCCAAGATTGGCTTTTGCCAATCGGCTCTCGAGTTTTTGTTCACCCAACTTTGAGGTTAGCAGCTTTCCTGGCCATTAACAATTTCCTGTACTTCTTATGAGCTCTACAATGAATTTAAAAGCATGTTTTTAAGAATATTTATCCACCAACTGGGTGTTTTGTGAATGAAGGCTTGTTAGAATGTCTAGACAGTCACGTTGCCTGAGACCTCTTTAAGCCGTAAACCATTTAGAAGTGAGGTTTTCATTGTCCAGACATGGATCTTTCATGGTTGGTTTCTATTTGTATTGTGTCGTGGCCAGAAAACATGATCCGAATCTTTTTTTTTAATCTATGATTTATTTAGAGATGTTTTTGTTGCTTTGCGTATTGTTCAGCATTCTTAGTTGCAGGTTTCAGGATCCACTCGGGCTAGTTCAAGCAGAAAGGGATTGTTTTCAGGGCATCGGGATCTTACAGAAACTCTGGTAGGGCTGGGACCAGGGAGGATGCCCCACAGCCAGGAGCCACAGCAGCAAGGACAAACCCAACCCCACTGTGGGACTCTTCCAGAAGAAACCCACTGCCACTGCCTCACAGAGGAGCTCAGCATCTGTGGTGCTACGGGGACAGGACATGGAGCCGGACACCTGTCGCAAAGCTTGCATGGAGAACTGGTGGCCAACTGGTGGCTCGTTCCCTCCTTCCACGGTTCAGGCAGTTGTGTCTGCTACAAGGGAAGGCGGGCACTGTGGCTTTCAGCTTCCCAGGCTCTGTAGTTAAGAAGGCTGCACAGGAACATATCTGGAGACAGAAGGAGGGGGTGGCCTCAAATAGGAGCAGAGACCTTTCTCCCATAGTTATGGGGGGCACAGAGGCAATTAATTTGATGTAATGGGCGTTTTCTCTGTGAAACACGGGACAAGAGTATCAGCTGAGAGTAAAGGGCCATACTGGGTATTTAAGAAAAGGAAATGGCATGGGATAGTCACCAGAGAGAACAGCAAAGGGCGCGTACCAGGGCAGGCTGGTCGGGGCGTTCGGCCGTTATGGCGGGGGCTCTGCCAGTGGGTCGAGTGCAGGGAGGGGCCGGGACGGCAGAGCAGTAGCGCGAAGTTGTGCGGAATCTCAGCTTTGCTCAGGAGGGAAGTGAGGGCTCGGGGCAGGAGGACGGGTGGGCTGTACGAAGCGTGGGTGCACGCATGGCAGGTCCCAAGGAGGAGGGGTAAAAACTCGACGTGCTGATGGGAGAGAAGAATGTCCAAACCTGAGGTGCCAGGGCACAGGCCTGTGGGCTTGGCATGGGCCGGGGCCACCAGAGGTACTCCTGTACCCGCCTGGGCTCGTATTTGCGCCACAGAGGGGCCGCTTTCACTCTTGCAGCCCATTACCCAGTGCTGGGCTCCTGCTGGGTGGGGGATGTCTCTGTTCCCAGCCCCACTCCAGGTGTAGGCAGGGCCTGTGCCTCTGGGCCGGGGCATGGGGAGGGGGGTCTTCTCACAATTACCCCCTCACGCCCACTGCGTGGCAGCCCACTCAGACCTCTGCTTTGTAGAGGCACAGACCCTGGGCCCTAGAGGTCACTGTGCATCCCGTGGAGACTCTTGCTTCTACCGGTCCCCAAGAGGTCGTGGACCTGGGCCTGGTTCCCACAGAGGGAAGGAGGGGTTCTTACCCTCTCCTAGAGACAGAGGACCCCCCTACCCAGTGTCCAGCGGCTTAAGGCTTTTGTGTCCTGCGAGAGGGGAGTCTAGGGAAGGGGGTGGTGTTTGGTGCCCTCCGCCCATCGGCACACACACACACTCACACACACACTCACCACGTTCTTGCCGATGGATCCCGAGCTCCAGCACAGGCTACAGAGCAGAGCCTGAGAGCAGGCATGTCCCCGCTGAGCCTGGGCCCCAGGTATTCTGACTGCCACACCAGCCCGAACGTGGCCTTCAGGAATTGTTCCGGGGTAGGCTGATTTCCTCCTACCCTCTCCGGTGGCTGCCACCACTTCCTCCTGTGCACTGTCGCAGTGAGAACTGGCCCGTCTGGCTCTGCTTGGACTTGGGGCTCCCTGCCTGCAATCCCAGCACTCGAGGGCTTGAGAGAAGTGCCGACTCTGTGAGTGGTTTGGCCTGTTCTTGTCGAAGGCAGGGGTTGCTCCCTTGCAGCCTCCGCGCCGTGAGCAGAGGCGGACCCAAGGAGGTATGTTTCTCCGCGTTCAGGCAATGGTTTAAGGGGCTAGGGGACGTTTCAGCAAGTGCATATCCAGCGATTCTTCAGAATCCAGCTCCTGTGGTGCCCTTCCCACTCGCAGTGCCTGTCCTGCCCCAGTGCCCGCCGCCAGCCACGCCTCCCCTTTGAGCACGGAGGTGTTCTCGGTGTCTGCAGAGCCACGGGTGGGCCCAGTGCCTCCCAGTGCCATTCCCTCCACCCTCCAACTCGGAGGCCTCTTTAGTTAAAATAGGATGAAAATAGGATTTCCATGGTCCTCCATGGTCCTTTCTTGCCTCGTTTGCATCACAGGACTTAATTTAGGATGTTCTTAGTCCCTGCCACCCTGCCAGCAAAGGAGGCCCTTTGGTTGTCCCCAGGAGCTTGGGGAACCTCTCCTTCCATGCTCCGTGTCTACCGCGGCCTTAAGCGTTCATGCCCATCTCGGTATTTACCCTCGACAGCACAACTGCCCTCCCTCGTGTCTCCTGGGTCCCGCCCAAAGGGTGGGGCATGAGCCTGCCGGGCGCCCGTCCTCCTTCACAGGCCTCCTCCCCTCCGTGAGAGCCCGTCAGGGCGACTGTGAGCCGAACAGTGTTAACACTTAAGGCGCCTTTCCCAGGGTCTGCTCAGTCTTGTCAGCCACTGAGCAAATATTTACTGATGCTGTGTGCTGGCCCCTTTGCCAGATGTGTGACATTTAGGGATGAATTTCAGAGGAGGGGGGTCGTCTGGCCGGTGGTTTTGGAGAGCTGTCCTGGAGGACACAGAGGTGGCAGAGCCGACTCCTGTTTGTGCAGGTTACTGCATTTGGTCGTGGCGAGGTCTGAGATGCTGTGGTCACTTCCTCGAGGCCTGTCACTCCCACTCTAGCAAAATAGTTTGTGCTCATTGGTCTAAATTAACTCGACATGAACAACGTGTAATAAAGTGACAGACTGTCCACGCACTGCACCAAAGCCAGTCTCCTGGGTGTGGTGTCATTACATAGATGTGACCTTGGGGGAAGGCGGATGAAGAGTCCAGGGGACCTCTCGGTACTATCCTTGCAACTCCCGGCAAATTTATAATTCTCTCTAAAGAAAAAGCAAAAGAATAAATAAATAAATAAATTGAGAATATTGTCCCAAACTAAACCTTTTTGCCTTTTCAGGGCCTGGAACATTCTCCCTCTCTTCCACAACCCTCACTACTTCATTTCAGGGGATTCAAACAGAGCCCGAGATGATCACTTTTAATTTGCTTTTGGAAAACCCCAGCGGGGTCCCAGAAGCAAACGGGGTCTCTGGAAGCGCCCAGGCTTCCTGGGGAAGGCACAGGCGGGGAAGGGACAGGAAGGATTTGCGCCTTCTCTGAGCCCGCCGGGGGCAGCCTTTCCAGTCAGTGGTGCCGCAGGCTGGGCCCCGGGGGCTTCAGGGACTGTAGATAAAATCCAATTGGAAGTAAGTTCCCATTCTTCTTGGCTTCCTAAAAGACCTGCAGTCATCAGAAGTGGCTCATTTAGGACGCATTGAGTCATTTTGTTCTATCTGTGCTGTGTGTGGTTTTGATACAGTCTGTGGCATCAGCCCGCAACAATACAAAGCCATAAACTTCTCTCCTGTTTTCCAAATGCCTCCCTTTTCATCTTGCGGGAAGACATTTTTGCCCTCAGGGTGACATAAATTGTGGATGCAAATACAGCGGCTGAGAGCTGCGTCAGCTGGTGAGCTGTTCACAGAACTCAGGTGTGCCCGGAAGGATGAGAAATGAGTGTGGGCCTCCCTGGGACGAAGGTGGGCCAGGGCTCCGATTTCATCTTCTCCCAAATGTTCATATACACCATAGCTCAGGCACTGTGACTAATCACAAGATTTAATGGCCTTAAAGTGCTCACTGAAGGCCCAATTCAATTAAAAAATGTCCTGCGGAAGCCGTGAATAATCCTCTTGTCTTTGCTTTTCCAGTCTTCCGGGGGCTTCCACCAAGCGGAGGCCAAATGGGCTTTTTTCTTTTTTTTAAATTTCTTTCTTGACGTGGCCGGGACCCCACCAGCCCCGTGAGCGCCCTCCCGCCCCTCCCGTGCTGCTTCTCGGCAGCGCGGGTGGGTTCTGCCCGGATGTGCGCAACGCGGGGACGTGACTCTGCTTCTCCGCCAGTTCGACAGACTCTGGAAGGAGATGCCGGTCAACGCCAAGGGCAGGCTGCGCTACCTGGACTTCCTGAGCAGGTTCAGCTCCGAGAGGGCGGCAACGCCACCAGCGGCTGGCGACTTGGCCGAGGCGCAGAGAGGGAGCAGTGTTCCCGAAGTCTCTGAAGGAGCCAGATCTGCCGTCTTGTCACCCACTCAGGACCTGAGAGCAGGGCTCCCGTCTCAGAGTCACCCCTGTGTGAGTTCTCGGTCCCTCCAGGGTCGTGCGCGGCCTCACGCCAGACCCACAAGTTCCACTGGGCAGGGGCCTTTGAGGGGGCCCAGTGTTCCCCAGGGGTCAAGTGACTGAGAATCCGGCCCCCGGGTGAGCCTGGGGTGGGGGCACTGGACAGGAGCATCTGCTTCCCTGGAGGGGACAGCGTGGGGGTGGAAGCCGGTGGAAAGAGGAGGAGGTAGAAGAGAAGGAGAAAGAGGGTACGAGGTGGAAAGAGGAGCGGGGGTCCGCGGCGCTACTGGCGTCTTTGGGTGGGACAGCAACTGCCCCACGCTGAACAGCCACCGTGTGCTAAGCACCCTGCCACAGGCCACACCCCAGAGGTAAGTGTCGTTACACCCATTTTATAGGTGAAGGCAGCGAGGCTCTAAGAGGTGCCCTGGTGTGCCCTCGGTCCTCAGGTAGATGTGAAGAGACCCACCCAATTTTAAGCCCGGGCCTGCCTAACTGCACAGCCCTGAGCCCCAGGCCTGGCAGGAGGAAGGTGCCCAGGCTCGCCAGGGCTCTTCCCGGGTCTGCGAGCAGGGACAACAGAGCCTTCGAGGCCGGGTGGCTGAGAGGCTGCCCCTCGGCACATAATGCTGTGTGCAGAGCTTGTGCCGCCGGAGACAGAGACAGAGGTTATCGTGCCTTCACGCATCCACACACAGTGACTGCACGCCTGCCCTGTGCGTGCGTCCTGCAGCCGAGGGGGACGAAGGCCCCTGCTCCTGTTGCAGGCATTAAGTATTTAGTAAGCTAAAAGGTGGAAAGTAGAGCAGAGTGAGGGGGCAGGAGCTCCCCAGAGATGCCCCAATCCATGGAACTGTGACTATGTTGCCTTACATGGCAAGTGGGAATTAAGGCCGCAGATGGAATTCAAGTTGCCAGTCAGCTGGCTCTTGGACAGGGAGGTGGCCCTGGAGTACCTGGGTAGGTGCAGAGTAACCACAAAGGCCTTTAAATGGGAATCTGGAGGCAGAAGGGTCAGTGTTAGAGAGACCAGACTAAAGAGACTTCGCTGGGCCTTGCTGGCTTTGAGGAGGGAGGAAGGGGCCACAAGCCAGGCGTTGGAAGCCTCTAGAAGCTGGACAGGCAAGGAAATGGACTCTCCCCTGGAGCCTCCAGACACCATGACTTTAGCTCAGTGAGACCCATTTCAGACGTCTGACTTCCAGAACGGTAAGGTAATAAATCTGTTGTTCTAGCCACTAAACTCATGCAGGCCTGGAGGGCCATCGTAAGGACTTTGGCTGGCACTTGAGGGGCGAGGAGCCTTTGTACATTTTTAAGCAGTGGAGTGACATGACCTGAGGGACTCTTTAAAGACCACTCTGGAAACTGGGGGGACGGGCAGAAACAGGGACACAGTGGAGGTTTGGCAGAGGCCATGAGTGGTGGCCCGGAGCGGGGTGGGGCAGGGAAGCTGGTGAGCGGAGGTCAGACTTGGCTGCGTCTTCAAGGTGGAGCAACAGGAGTCCCTGAGGGACTAGCTGTGGGGTTAGAGGGAGGGCGAGAGTCGGGGAAGACTTCTCAGCTTTGGGCCTCGGCAACTGGAGGAGGGAGTCGTTATCGACACAGAAGGCCCAGGGTTTGGGAGGAAGACCAGGAATCCAACTGAGTTGGGTAAATTACTAGATTCGATGACAAAGTATCAAGAAGGCCTTCGGGAGAAAAGCCCAAGCTGAACTGAATTGACTCTCTTGCTTTCAAATGGAAAATACGATAAGGCAAAGAACTGCTTCATACTTGGGCCACGTGATTTCAAAATAATCGATATTCTTTGAGTTTATGGGATTGGACGCCTTGTGCAAGTGACAAGCAAATCCCCTTACTTCGGTAAGACTCTTCCTCTAGCGAAAAATATTCCGTTGTCACTTACACACACACACACACACACACACACACACACACACACGCGCGCGCGCGCGCTCCAGTAATACATTTAAATACATCTCTGTATATTTGCACCCTGGCTGTATATTCATTTTCAAAAACTTTTTGGTTATTGTGGTTTGGCACAAATACATATAGCCCACTGATGGAAGTAAAAATTAAATCATAAAATTACTATCTGTTTTATTTTTCATTTTATTTCTGGACTAACACTGCCTATAAAATTGTGAACCTCAAAACCGAGTCCTATCTGTAACATTTTTTATTACTTCAATTTTAAGTCTCCAGTTACAAGCCAATTTTCCTTTCTTTCCCGCTAGACGCCAGCGCACAGCGCAGCGGGCACGCCGCCCTTGCAGAACTGCGAGCCCATCGAGAGCAAGCTCCGGCGGCAGATCCAGGGCTGCTGGAAAGAGCTACTGAGGGAATGCAAAGAAAAGGACGTCAACAAGCAGGGGGAGATCACCGCGGCCGAGTTCCTGGGTTCGTTTTGGTTCTGTCCTCTTGATAATACCTTGTCACACTCTGTGGCAAGAGCCCATTCCCACTGGGCACAGATCCACACCTACGGTGGAGGCAGGGGACTAACAGAGCGGGAGACCAGCTGGGAACTTCTGGGTCGAGATGCGGGCTGCACAGAAACCCAGTCCACCTCCTGCCCGCAGCCACCAAGCAGGTGCACGCCCACAGGTCAAGGTCAACACGCCACTGACCTGGTTGTGATTGCTGGGCACAGTGTACGTGTTCACGGACTCTGACAGCAGAGGGCTGGGGGAGGCTGAGGAGGCAGGTGACGGGGACACTCGGGCTGGGGTTCCACTCCTGTCATCATCCACTCTTTACTCTCATTTAGTTTTTCACCAACTTTAAAAATTAAACGAGTTGGATTAGTGCTTTGACTAATTGTGGCATGTTGTTAAAGCAGCATTTTGCCTTACAGGAGAGTAGTCTGACCGGGTCACTCCGCTGCCGCTAGCCCTCCTATTCCTGACTGATACACAGACCCCTTTTAAAGGAAGATGTTTTCCTTGAGAGCCTCCAAAATCAATACGAATTACTTCTGTCATTAACCATGGCTTTAAAATGTACAAATGAATCAAGGTGTAAACTTTCTAAGTTAGCTCCTACTAAAAAAACACACAAATTAAATATGAAATTGGTAAAAATCAAATGTTGTTACACTAATTTAATGTGACATTTTGCTGAAACCAAAACACCCATGTTGGTTTTAATACACACTTGAGTTCCACTTGTTTTTTAATTGGTTCTTTTGATTTTGAGCATGATAAACCTTAACTTCTATTATTATCCTTATTGTTATTGCTGTTCTATTTTTAAAACATGAACTGGTTTAAGCCACCAGCCTATTATTCTGATAGGCTTGTCAGACTTTAGTAGTGCATCCAAAATTCAATACTGTAAAATGATTAATTTTCAAAAGTCGTTCTGTATTTTCTACTCAACACTGATGGCCTTTGGTAATTCTGAACATCAAAGGCACTTAAGGACAGTTTCTCTTGGGGTGCACAGGCCTCCCGCTGTGTCCTGGTGGCCACCGTGATCCGCTGCTGCTGGTTCCCTCCAGGCAGGAGCAAAGAAAGCTCTGCAGACACACGAGCAGCGGCCCTGGCCTTCGCCAGTCTGCAGGCCTCATTTATGTAGTCTGCTCCCACTGGTTTCCTTCTTAGCCTCAGCAGCTAACATGGTATTCCACTCCATGACACTTTGTTCTTTCATGATGACAACTCAAAGTCTCAGTTTAATAAACTTAAACAAAAATCTCATCCTACATAAGTCTCTTTCAAGTATTAGTTGTCACTCGAAAAGAGGCGTTGTCTTTATAAACTAGCAAGAGAATTCAGCACGAGTACTAGTGCTAAGCACAGGGCAGGTGTTGATATTTTGGTGTTAAGATGTGCCAGCCTCATGGCAGCCAGGAAGATACCCCACTGTGGCATCCTCGTAACCCTAGTAACCCTAGTCAGAAAGCGAGGCTCGAACTCCGAAACTGCACGGCGGCTGTCTCTTAAGGGTGATCCGTGTATCCAGAATATATATCGATATATTTTAGATCGTCATCATTGGAATGAAAACTCAAAACACATAAATTCGCATAGCTAAACAGACTCTCAAGGGCATGTATCTGCAGCCCAGTTAAAAAATACATGGTATAGGCCAAGTCCGAACCGCCCCCAGCCCCGCCCCGCCAGGCCCACGCCCGGCTGCGGACCCTTCCCCTGCTGCGGGTGCCCCTGCCCCGCCCCCGAGTCCTCGCCTCCCCCTCGGCAGTCGTCGCTCCCACCGTTCTGGTGACCACACAAACCCAGGAGGGTGCGGGCGGTAGGACTCGGGTCCGCCTCCCTGCTGCGCTTAATTTGTCGTGTGTGTCTGTTTCCATACATGTCCACCCGGCAACTGAGTTCTGTGAAGCAAGGACCACGCCAGAGCCTAAAGCAGAGGAGGAGCCTCAGGAAATGTTCAATGAATAAATGGATGAATGGATGAATTGCCACCAACTGAACCGCTATTTTTGTCCTTAGCTCTCGTGGAGAAATTCAGCCTGGACATAAGCAAAGAGGAGCGTCAGCAGCTCCTTATAAAGTACGACTTGAAGAACAAGGGGAAATTTGCATACTGTGACTTCATTCAGAGCTGCATCCTCCTGTTAAAAGCAAAGGAACCCTCACTGCTGCAGAGAATGAAAATCCAGAACGCACACAAAATGGTACGCGGGCGTCCCGGGAGCGCGGGGGCGGGGCTCGAGGGGCTCGCAAAGGTGCTGACTCGGGGCTCAGAGACGCCAGAGCCCAGCCCAGCTCTGCTGCCAGCCAGGACTCGTCTGTCCGATGTCCCCACAGACCCTACTCAGACGTTCCCTATACACATCTGATACTTGTCGAGCAAGGCTTTGTCACCCCACCTCCGTCATGTAGAGGCCTGGACAGTGCCAGGCAGTTGTCAGGTCAGCTTGAGTAACCAGGGGCTGTCAGGTCCCAAAGCCAGCACCTGTGGTCGGGGGTTCACACCTGGGAGGCAGGGCCTGTGAGTAAGGATAAGGCCTCCACCAGGCTTTTGGGGACATCGAAAACAGCTCAGAAATTTACTTTCTTGGAAGTAACTCAAAGATTTCCTGTCTCTCCCTGTGGAACCCTAGAAGGGTCTGGAGACCCCAGACGGAACCAGTAGCCTGGACCCCGGGTTTTCCAACTCATTCAGGTGGCAGACACCTGATGATTGTGGCTCTTCCATGACTAGCAGTCTAGCCCTCGTCCACCCCCTGGAAGCAATGACTGGTCAGTTCCCTGAAAAGGCAGAGCAGGCGGGCGGGTTGTAGCAAAGGCAGCGTTTGGGTTAAATGTGGACTCACTCGTCGGCCACTGGAGACAGGCCAGACCCGCTGCTGAGTGCGGGTGGCGGGCTGGAGTCTCCCGACATCTTTGTCAGTAAACTACACTAGACATTGTAGATGCCTAGTCTACAATTTTCTTTTTCTGTTTCTTTGAAGAGGAATGAGAACCTGAAGACACTTAAAGAGCAACTGGAGGGCACAATTCCTGCAGATTTTTACCTTTTATTTGTAATCATTTGCGATTTATAACTGAAACCCACAGCGAGTGCATCAGTGTTTTCACTGACTCACCTTGCTGCAGCCATTCTAAACATGAAGCCAAAGATGCTATTTTAATGTTCTGATTCTATCATCTGAGATATTTCAGTTAAGTTATGTTGAATTAAAGCAGTACAACTGGCATTATCAATTTGGGGAACAAACACAGCAGAATCCAACCACCTTATGATTCAGCTGGAGGGACAAAAAGTGCAGGGCAGACCCCAGACGGCGCCCACCCTGCCTCATCCTGCCCCCACCCGGCCCGCCCCTGCCAGGGCAGCCAGCAGGTGGTGGAGGAAATGGAGAGAGAGTGGGTTGATCCAGCAACAGGTAAGCAGGGGCCACACAGAAAGTGTCTGCACCGCTAGATTTCCCATTCTGTGCACACTTAGGTACCATCTTAGTGCAGGTTCTAGTTTCAACAAGCAGCAGCTAGTACCAAAGGCTTAGGCCAAGTTTATGGGGGAAAAAAACTTAAAATTAAGATGTGTCTTCTGCTAGCTCAGTTCTTCTGAGATAGGCTGTCCTCGTTAGAACCACAGCTGGAGAAGCACGGAGACCACGTGGCCTGCAGGGCTCCTGCCTGCTCTGGCCTTCCCCCCGCCTCTCTGCGCCTCAGTTTCCCCTTCTGTAAATGAGAGGAAGGTCTGCTGGGCTCCAAGGGCCTTTGAGGGTTGGCCGGTGGGCTTCTCCTGGGATGAGCAGCAGTGCCCGCTTCCAGGCCCTCCCCAGTGCAAGGGCCGCGCCTGCTCCCAGACGCACCGTGCGGCCTCAGTGCGACTGCAGGGCTGGCCGTGGGCCGCCCGGGCATCAGACTGAGGTTATGTTTATGTGACGTGAGAGGTGCTGCAGGTCCTCGGTCCCCACCCCAGGTGCCACTCGGTGGTTCAGAATAGTTCATTCTGCCTTCCTCCTGGGATCCCCACACCAGACTGACAAGGATGGAGAGGCTGCCCACTTTCCCAGGAGAGAACGGGGCCCCTGCCACAGTCCTGGTCTCAGTTCTCGCCCCCTCCAGCAACTGCCAAGGCCTCCCTGCACCTCATAACTGTGGCGCTCACGTCAAATGTCTCCTTGCAATTCTTTGCTGAAAGGGTGGTTTCGTTTTCTACTTACTTGGGAGCTTTCTCTGTAACCTTCGGCAGCAGAAAGACTTTCTTTGGGGAAGCCAGGTGGGCACTGCCGATGCCTGCAGCGCCGGGATGGCTGTCCCGCGCTGTGTCGGGAAGCGGGTGTGGGAGGGCCAGGGAGCCGGGCAGCCGTCTCCTGCGGGCGGGTCAGCTGCTCGCAGACTGGCAGCTAACGAAGCTAGCGGCCACCTGGGGAGTTTCCCTCATAGGTGCTAAATGATGTCAAATTGAAAGCAGCTTAGCTCTCTGCTAATTTGTTTTATATAGCACCATGTGAAAATTAAACTTTCCCCAAATGTGTTACACATTATTGCCTACAGTTCACCTCTGTGATACTCAGATGTGTTGGGGCGAAATCATGCTAAAAGATCTTGTTTTCAATCTATTAATAATAGCACCTAAATGAAATAATCACAGTTTAGTGTACTGTCTAATTACTAGATATAATTACAACCTTGTGATTTTTTTTTAACATTCTTCATTATAATAACCTACTAGAAGACCCAGACTGAAATGTCTTTTTTTCTTCAAACTATTTAGAAATTGGCTGAGTGTCTGCCTGGCCTTCTCCTTGCATTCCCCGGGAGGTGGCGAGGCCTGAGGTGTGTTGGGGTCAGAGAGCAGATCACTTTACCTAGCTGTGCCTGTCCCCAGTCTGTGAGATACGGGTGGGAGACCTGCCCTCCTTCCGCGTTGCCAGGGGAGGGAAAGGGAGCCATAAATGGGACGGCAACTTTAAGCAGCCCACACGCGATGATCAGAGGGACAGAGATGGCACCATCATTAAGAATTCTAGGCCGGCTTCGGTGCCTCACACCTGTAATCCTAGCACTCTGGGAGGCTGAGGCGGGAGGATCACTTGGGGTCAGGAGTTCAAGACCAGCCTGAACAAGAGCAAGACCACATCTCTACAAAAAAATAGAAAATTAGCCAGATGTGGCAGCGCGCACCCGTAGTCCCAGTTACCCAGGAGGCTGAGGCAGGAGGACCACTTGAGCCCAGGAGTTTGAGGGTGCAGCAATGATGACGCCACTGCATTCTACCCGGGGCAACAGAGCAAGACCTTGTCTCAAAAGAAAGGAAGAGTTCCGCTCGCAGGCTCCAGGCTGGGCAGAGAGCCAGTGGAGGGCGGGGTGTGGGGTGGGGGGCCTGGAGGGTGCCCGGCCACAGCCCCTCAGCTGCCCCTCTGCCCCCCAGGGCCTGCCCTCATCCCCCCATTCACAGTGCTTCTCTCTCACCCCTTCTTGGTTTTTGTTTTTTCCTTTTTTTAGAAAGAAGCCGGTGCCGAGACTTCGTCCTTTTACTCTGCTTTGCTGCGCATTCAGCCCAAAGTCGTGCACTGCTGGCGGCCGATGCGGCGCACATTCAAAAGCTACGATGAGGCTGGAACGGGGCTTTTAAGCGTGGCCGATTTCAGGAAGGTGAGCACAGCTCTGTGCATCTGGCGCCTCTGAGCAGGGAGCAGTTGCCAAATGCCAGTGGCCAGAAAAGCTCAAAAGGGGACCTGTCCAGTCCCCTGCCGAAGGCCTGGGTGTGCGCCGGCTGTCCCAGACCTCACTTCCCCCGGATCCCCACGTTGTCAAGGCCTGAGCCACTTGCCCCTCACATGCGGACCCCAGCTTCTCCTCCCTGGAGGTCTCCAGAGCTCGGTGGGGACGCTCCGTACCTCCGCGGCCAGCTCCCCGGCGGTGCCTGAGCCCAGCTTCCCGCTGCTGCCGCTCAGAGCCCTGGCTGGCCTGGGCCTTCCCCCCGCCGGCCTCATCGCAGACTCCCAGGGAGCCCGAGCAGTGCGCCCCAGCCCCGGAGCGCGCACTGGGGCTCACCTCTGGGCGTCCGTCCCAGTGTCCCTGGGTGGTAAATACACAAGTCTCAGCCCCTCAGCGCCCCACTCCCGCAGCCTAGCAAACACCCTGCACCGGTTCTCCGGCCCACGTGCGCACTGTCAGTCTTTACTTCGAGGGCAAGTGTAAATCTCAGCCAGGGACTCTCTGTGTGAAGAAGGGAAGGTTCTGTTACTCTCCTCTTCCGTCAACTTGCTGGGAAGGGGACACTAGAATGGGGACGTCCTGTCGGAAGGAGTAACTGGGCCCCTCCCGGACAGCCCTGCTCGGCTTCCTTTCCTGCTTTCATCCCACAGAGCCTGCGAGTCCCCAGCCTTCTAGCCCCACTTCCTAGTCTCCTCTTGGAAACTAATCACAACACAAAACATAGATAGAAAATTTATGACCTAATATTTATTTATTACTAGGGTCTATCTATTAGAATTTGTTTCAGCTGCATACAACAGGGGGAAATAACAGCAGCGTACGCAAGGGGGAGGTTATTTCTCTCCAAGTAAAAGAAGTCCAGAGGTGGGTGGTCTGGAGCTGGTGTGGTGGCTGGACAATCACAGGGACCATATTTTTGCTTTACTCCCCTCACCTCTGTCTTCCTTCCTCAGAGTCACCTCGTGGTCCACAGTGGCCGCTGGAGCCCCAGCATTGTATCCGTATTCCAGGCAGGGAGAGAAAAAGGTCATGCCTTCAAAGGAGGCTTCCCGAAGTTCCACATAACATTCTCACTTAGGTTCCACTGGCCAGAACATACCTAGCATCGAGAGAGGCTGAGAAATGTTTTGTTAGCTGGACACAGAGCAGCCTGTGGGACACCTGGGCTCTGGAAGTGAAGAGGAAGGAGCAGTCAATGCTGGGTGGGCCGCGAGCAGCTCTGCCACTCCAGGCAGCTGCACGTGCTGGCCCTGCCCTCCTCGGCCCACCCAGGTTAGGCCTGCGGCCGGTCTGCCCTCCGACCCCTCCTCTCGGTCCGTCCTTGTCTGAACGCGTTGACCAGCCTTCCGCCACCCGCGTGCGCGGGGAGCTTGCCCTCGGCGGCTGCTTCCTGTGCAGGCAGAGGAGAGAGCCAGAGTCAGAGGGAGCGAGAACACTCCTGGAGGGGACATTGTGTTGTGGGACGTACAGGCTTAGGGACAGACCCGTGCCCCAGACCCATCCTGGCAGCCTGCTCCTTAAATCCTTAAAAAATCCGGGCCAAGACAAGCCCAGTGGCCCTTGTCTCTGCCCCCAGGTCCTGAGACAGTACAGCATCAACCTGTCGGAGGAGGAGTTCTTCCATATCCTGGAGTATTATGACAAGACGCTGTCCTCGAAAATCTCCTACAACGACTTCCTCCGGGCGTTCCTGCAGTAGGCACCCCGCGGGCACCCCCCACAGACGGGGCCACGGGGCTCGTTTCAAGACTATTCAAATCAGATAATTGGGGAGTTTAAGGAAAATATTCCAAAGTGTCCCCAGAAACAAAACCCAAAGCCCAGCCTGGCCTGTGTCTGTCCTGGCGGGGCACGGGCTCGGCTGCCCCAGGC
>CAUYSK010081190.1:0-41024 GCA_963575035.1 Avahi laniger
TAATATATTTGAAAGGCTGAGAAAAAATAACTTTCAACTTGGAATTGTGCTCCCAGAAAAAATATTGATCAAAATGGAAGGCAGGCTAAAGATATTTTCAGGATACACACACACACACACACACACACACACACACACACAGAGATACATACGTATATATACATATATATGTGTATATGTATAAACATATACATACATACATGTGTGTATATATATGTACTAAAATAAATTTACAACTATTGAGCAAAAAATTGCATGTAAAGTGTAAGAGAATTGATCTGAATAATGTATTATAAATTTCCTTATGCTGTTTTAGGGTATATATTAAAATATTAACTTTAGATGTTGAGTTGGAACATATGGTAAAACTCATCTAGGATAATCACCAAAAGAATAGAAAGAGAGGGTATACCAGTAGAAGAAAATAATGGATTAAGAAAAATAAGGAAATCAACCAAAGATCTCAAGAGGGCTAGAAAGCAGTAAAACATAAAACACACAAAAAATAGAAGGTGTTTGTTAGATAACTCTTCCTACACTCAAAATTCTAGTTATATGCTATTTTCAAGAACTTATGATACATGTTATTTTCAAGAATTCACGTGAATAGTAAAGAGTTGGAAAAAGCATACTAATCTGAAATACTAACTAAAAGGGACTTTAGGGGAACAATACTAAGTTCAGACAAAACTGACTTTAAGATAAGTGACAAGTTTAGGTCATTGAAAAGGTTATTGCATAATAATAAAAGTTCAATTGAACCAAGAAGATGAAACTAGTCTAAATGTGTATGTATCTAAAATAATAGCATAGAAATGATGTAAGCACAAAGTAAAAAATTTGTTCTTTGAAAACACTAATAAAATGGTTTGCCCCTGTTGAAATTACAAATAAAAGCAAAAAGTTACAAATAATCAATATTACAAATGACAAGCAGGCATAACCACAGATTCAGTGGAGTCTAAAAAGATAAGAAAATAATGCAAACAATTTTATGACAACAAAGTTTGTTTAAAAATAATCTTAAGAAAATATAACTTCTAACAGTTATTCAAAAAATAGGCTCAATCACCAATAAAGAAATTGAATAAGCAGTTTAAAATCTTTCCACAAAGAAACCAACTGGCCCACATGGTTTAATAAATGAATCCTAGCAAACCTTCATGAAGCAGATAATTCTAGTCCTTCACAAGACTTCTCAGAGAAAAGAAAGTTTATAGACCCCTATTGATGAAACATTTATGACAAATGTAACATTTATGACTCTTGTAACATTTATGACAAAACACTTGAAGTGTGACAAATGTAAATCAGAGGCTAATCTTACTGATTAATATAGACCAACATTCTGCAAATCCAGCTGTATAAACATTTCAATAAATAATGAGTAAGTTGTGTTTATTTCAGGAATAACTTCAGTTCAAAAAAAAATGATATACAGTAATTTTATCGAGGGATGTAGTATAAAATTAAACTTCTATTAATGATAAACAAACCTTATAAGCAAGTATATTTTTCTTTGTTTGTTTGTTTTTTTTTTTGAGACAGAGTCTCACTGTGTTGCCTGGGCTAGAGTGCCGTGGCGTCATCTTAGCTCTCAGCAACCTCAAACTCCTGGGCTCAAGCGATCCTCCTGCCTCAGCCTCCCGAGTAGCTGGGACTACAGGCATGCGTCACCATGCCCGGCTAGTTTTTTCTATATATTTTTAGTTGTCCAATTAATTTCTTTTATTTTTAGTAGAGACGGGGTCTCGCTCTTGGTCAGGCTGGTCTCGAACTCCTGAGCTCAAACAATCTGCCCACCTCGGCCTCCCAGAGAGCTAGGATTACAGGCGTGAGCCACCGCGCCTGGCCACAAGTATATGTTTTTAATATATGGAATGTCTGAAGCACTCTCACTATCATCGACTCTATTTACCCTTGAACTGGAAGTACTAGAGGTACTGTACTAGCTAAAGAGCTAAAATAATAAAGAGAAAGTAAATAGTATAAGTAAGAATTGTAAAGAAAGGAACAAATCTCTCATTAATTATAGATATGGTTGTATACATAGAAAACTCTAAAATTTTATAGGCAAATTATTAGAAATTATAAGAGAGATGGACAATCTAGTTGCCTCTAAAATCAATATACTGGATTTTATCTCTACACATCAGAATAAAGAGATAGAAAAAGTAATTTTTAAGCAGATTACTTAAAATTGCAATAAAACATAAGTTGACTAGGAATAAACCTAAGAAAAGATGTGTAAGGCTTTTATTTGTGAAACTTTTAAGTGTTGTTGAATGATTTTAAAGAAGAGCTAAATAAATAAGAAGTCATGCTATCTTAACAAACTTAGAAATTGGTCTTGTTACACTTTTGATTGCTTTGGTAAATTATATTTTTCCAGAGAATTTCCACTTCATATAGACTTTTAAATTTAAATTTGCATCAAGTTACAAAAAAATAGTCTCAATTTTTAAACTTTCCTCTATTTTGGTTATTTTTTATACTCTTCATTTCATATCTTATGTTTTAAAAATACGTAAAAGTAGTAATAAGAAATAAAATATCTTTTTTAAGCATTTTTTTTTTTATTTAGTGTATCTTACACTGGTGGGATGTTGCTTTGGGCGAGTCCATAAAGAAACTCCAGGTAGGTCATGAAAACCAGAGCCCTGCCTCCTTTGCAACCTCAAATTTCTATATGCAACCTACTCTCTGGCCATATTCAGATCATGGAAAAAAGATTTTGTAAAATTAGTGATATGCTTGGTAAAATTTTTATAATTACATCTTTTTTACCCAGTGAAATACTGAAAAATTTAACTTTCAGTGAACCAACACTGCAGATTTTGCTCGTTAGTCTATAGATCTCCCACATTGGCAATTGAAAAGAGAATTGAAAAGGAATAGTGAACCAATTTAAATAAATTCAGAGAAGCAATTCTTTCCTAATGAAAAAAGGTATTTTCTTAAAAGGAAGGAGATCTCAAATTTAAGACTAACTTCTTTTAAGAGATCATGGAAGAAGCCCTTTCTGTTATGGTCACAATAAATAAATTTGATTTCCCCCACCAAAAAGAAAGGAAGTCTCAAAATTAGGTTGGTCAAGAATTTATGATTAAGACCTCAATGGCAATTACAGCAACAATAAAAATATATAAATGGGTATTAAATTAAAAAGCTTCTGCACACATAAGGAAATAATTGACAGAGCAAATAGACAACCTACCGAATGGGAGAAAATAGTCTCAAACTATACATCTGACAAAGGGATAATATCCAGAATCTACAAAGAACTCAAACAAATCAGCAAGAAAAAAAAAAAAGAAAACTCCATTAAAAAGTGGACAAAAGACATGAACAGATGTTTTTCAGAAGAAGATAGACGAATGGCCAAAAAAACATATAAAAATGCTCAACATCACTAATCACTGGGGAAATGTAAATTAAAACCATAATGAGACATTACCTTACTCCTATTGGCATGGTTTTTATTAAGAAAGTCTTACAACAATAGACACTGGCATGGATGAGAAAGGAAGGCTTATACACTCTTGGTAGGAATGCAAATTACTACAACCTCCACAGAAAACAGTATAGAGATTTCTCAAAGAAATAAAAGTAGACCTACCATTCGATCCAGCAATCCCACTACTGGGTATCTACCCAAAGGAAAAGAAATCATTTTATCAAAAAGATACCTGCACTCACATGTTTATTGCAGCACAATCACAATTGCAAAGATGTGGGATCAACCCAAGTGCCCATCAATTCATAGTGGATTAACAAAATGTGGTATACGTATGCCATGGAGTACTACTTAGCCATTAAAAACATGAATTTATACCTTTTGCAAAAAATTAGAAGGAATTGGAGACCATTATCCTAAGTGAAGTATCTCAAGAATGGCAAAACACTACGTACACTCTCTAATAAATTGGAACTAACTGATGGGCACACATAAGCACAGAAGGAAATAAAAGTCATTGGAAATCAAACAGGGAAGCGGGGAGAAGAGGAGGGGCAAAAACCTATCTAACGGGTACAATGAACACTTTTCAGGTAATGGGCACACTTTTAGCCCATGACTCAAGCCATGTAACAAAGACATTTGTGCACCCTTAATATTTTTAAATTAAGAAAAAGAATGTAGAGTGGTATATTTTCTAAAAGAGAATTCTTCTTCCAATGATCATACATATTCAATGCTTATGAGAGTAGCACTTCACCAGTGTAGGCATAGTTTTCAACTGAAAAAAAGTATACAGTGTTTTTCTTCTAGTAACTTCAGCAAATAAATCAGAAAAGAAAATCTCCCTATTCACAATGACATGCCTTAGTGTGAAAACTTTGCATATGCCCTACTTTAAAGCATTGCTGATAGACACAGGTGAACATAGATAAATGACAGCATTGTTTCAAATTTCATGTATATATACAAAAATATCCACTGTTACTGCATTGGTGCTTCTGCCTGGCTTGTAGATATTAGAAGGTATGTCAGTGGTGTCCAGGCCTCTGATGTATGATGACCACATGAATGATGCACGTGCCAGCAACGTTCTTGCTGTAAGGTCTAAATAGCAGTGAATGGGCTTAATGGTGCTTAACATAAGCTTAAAGAGTAAGCAAGAATATATACACAGAAATAAAATAATAGTAACAACAGTAATAGTACTAATGATAATAACATCTATTTAATGATGTTATTTCTATATGCCAGGTACTCTGCTAAGTGCTTTAAATATATTATCCCACTTAGTTTAGTAAATCCGTTTTGCAGTAAATATCATTATCCCCATTTACATATGACAAAAATAGGATCTCAGAGTAGCAAAATAACTTGCTCTAGGTCAGATAGCTAGTCCCTGGCAGAGGATTCAAAGGCATGTCTGTCTGACTCTAAAGACTGTGTTCCTAATCGCTATGCAACACTTATTTTTAAAATATTCACACAGACAAATAAACAAGAAAATACAAAAGAAAACCAGAATGAGAAAATATCAAGGATATAAAGGTTTTCATGGATATGCAAATTTAATATCAGACTATACAGTACAAATCCAGACACATGATTTTACTGAAGTGAATGTCTATCAACTATCTATATGTCTATTAATATCTGTAATCTATTTATCAACCTATCTATCTCTAGCTGGCTATCTATATACCTATCTATCATCCACCTATCTGTCTTTCTATCATCTATCTTATCTACCTATTTACTTATCTATCTATTTTTGCCTACCCAGCATCTCTTCTTTATTATACAAAATCACAGCACGAACACGTTAGGCAGACTGAACAATCAGAGCACCTCCTTCTCCTAGCACAGTAATTGGACCAATGATGGGCATATAAGTAAGGCTAGTCAGAGTCTTTGTGGTTGGATTGATCTGAACACAGAGGGAAAAGGAAGCATCCTGATCTTTCTGAGACTGTAAGTGCCAACTGCTATGTAAATCTGTAGGTGCATCGAGCCATTTTTTGCTGTCCAGGGAGAAAGCCTGCTTAGGCATGAGACCAACAAAGAGACTAGAGATGGCCTCATAGTATTATTTTATTCTCAAGAACCATCTCTTCTGGGAGCTTATGTCATCTCGTAGATATTCAGGATGGATGAGTCAAAATTATTTTTTTCCCCCCTTAAGGTATTAATAGTTTGAGATGGGCTTCTCTTTAAGGTAAAGAGCACTGTCTCATCTCCATTTAAACCATGTCCATTTATATTTTTCTGAAGAGTTCATACTCTTTCCTATGTCCACTTTTTTGTGTGTACTCTTTCTGCATTGCTAGCTCTCAATTTCCCTTTTGGAAAGATGAGTAATGTAGAGTACCCAAGGACAAAAAATCTGGTACCTTTAACGGAAGGTAATGCATATATGGAGCTAACAGATGAGATTCTATCTGCATGCTTGAGAACACAAAAAAGTACCATAAAATTAGCTAGCTGTTGCCCCAAAGATCAGACTACAAAGATATCAGGCATTAAAATCTGAAATATAAATGCATTATAGCAAATTTAGCCAAAATATGTTTGAGCATGTTCTAGCTTTGATCATCATATAAGCCTAGTTTAATTTCTTCAGGCTACCATAATAGTATTTCATATATATCTATTCCAGAGCTCCCAAGAGTTGCACATTTCTCTGTGTGATATTCACTTGAGAAATCTGACTCCAACATACAATATAATCTTTGATAATTGAATGATGTCTCGGCTGAGTTAATGTTTTTAACAGTATGATTTAAGTAAACATTAACATTTTAGTAGCAAATTCAGTATAGTATTTGTCTGATTCATCAATAAACATTTGTCAAATGATTTATATGGGTATGTACTAGTAGAACAAAAAGTATTTTCATCCTACGGTCTTTCTGTAATATTACAAGAGGTACAGTACTGGCTATCATTGTGAAAAAAAGGAATATTATTTCACTCTAGATGGAAATTAAATCTGCAGAAGTATGAGATGTGTCATGTAAAACTCTCAATGAGACATATAAACAGGATGTCTATTGAGTATTGATTTGTAGTTAAATATACAAATATTAAAAGACCATGGGGTAATAAAATAAGATATCTGTGAAACTATCATGTATAATGCTTGACACTGAAAGGTTTTCGTGGATGCAGCTGGAGTGACTTAAGAATGGAATCAATTTTAAGATGTTATGAAGGAAGGAATTTTTTTCCATAAGTCAGATTAGGAAATACAAATTTTTGGTTTTGAAGAAAAGCTGATTCAGTTTACTTAAAATCAGGGAAGTAGTTCCTGTGTAAGAAAGGGATATTTTCCTCACGGGCAAAACCAAATAAGATTAATTATTGGTGAAACACAGGAATCAAATTCTCAAACTTTCATTTGGTTACTAACGAAAATGATTTATTTAGAGATTTTTACTGAAGTGCTTCCAATTTGCCTCAAAAAATGGCTTTTTGAACCATTTCTGAAGAATTGGTTTGAGAACAATGAAGATAAATAAAAAGACGAGTCAAAAGGACATGGAATTCCGGCAAAATATGGAGATTATTCTTGGAAAATCATTCAGCTTTTAATCTCACTGGGTTTTAATTCACAGAAGATGATAGAAACTTCACTCTTTACAGAATATCTGAATGGATTTTTATTTTTTTTTTGCATAAATGGAGGAAAATAATGACACCAGAGACTTCCAATCAAAGGTGTATATATGGGATATTATTTGATACTCAAGATGAAGTATTTATATATATAGGTTTTAAGTTATATATTAATAACTTTTAGCTTCTGGAGTTTAAGAATCAATATTTTACTTTTTTAATAAAACAAATAAGTTTTTTTAATTCATATATATTTCTTTTCTAGGACTTTGCTGTTTTGGGTTAGAGCCAACTAAATAAATCAAGAAATAAAGTATATATTAAACAGCCTAGTCAGGTATGCCCTACCACCTAGCTTTCCACTGACATTTCCATTACCTGAAATGTATAAAGTAAAGAGTGTTTGAGCCTTTAGAAGATTAGGTGGTATATAAATAGCAATGTTATAGAAGGGAAATTGGAAAGTTGAAGACAGTGAATGTGAAATATGTGCTGTTGACTTGATCTATGAGCACATTTTAAAACAATAAATATTCCTGTGATAGTTAGTAGTTTTATGCAGATTGCACCAGAAAGAAGGAAAGCAATCACTCAGAGCAGCTGAGGAGAAAGCAGATAAGTCAGAAGATGGAACTTTAAAATTAGAAATGTAAATTTCTCACAAAACAGGAAAGGAAGATACAGTCTATTCAGTGACCCTGAGATTAGCCACATGGACTCGATCTGAAAAATCACATTAAACATCAGTACTGGGTTGGATGAACACAAACATCACTGATTGACATCAAGAATAAGGAATATCCCCTGCAGAGTTTCTATAGTGTTTGGAAAAATGTTTTTTTTTCCATCTCCCGTTTCCACCAATTCTCATGTAGAGTTGGGCTAAAAAAAATTTGGCTTTCAAATCAGCTAAAAATAGATTCATTTTGTCACATGTTATCTGGGTAAAAACAAAAATTTTAAAGAAACAGTTTGATGATATATTTAATAAATAAAGAACAACTCCACTGAGTGTATTAGACAGTATCTCCACACAGACTTAATAATGGTTGGTATATACATTGTCTTATCCAACAATGTGTTTACCTGTGTTCATTAGGGTTCTAAAGAAACGCATTATCTAATGAAAAAATTCAGCAAATATTTTTATAAAAGGAGGAATTGCTTCCTATTCTATGTTTCCCAAAATTTTCATTTTTTTAAAGTTTTTCTTATAGGAAAGCAAAGCTATTGTGTTCTTCTAACTTATGAGACATGAAGATGAAACAATATGATGAATTATATTTACTGGTGTGTTAAGCAGGGATGTGAAATTTGGTGATAAGATAATCTATTACATTATGCTACCGCAAAGCCAAATTAAAGAAGTTAACAGGGTTAGAAAATATCAATTAGCTGTAGCCAAAATGTTTTCTCTCTTGTGAAATGTGCTGTGCCATATTTCACTTACATTTCTGTAATTTTTCATTCTAGCATCTTTGTAATCATTTCTTTTTATTTTGAATTTTTCTGGAGCATGTGGGGAAGATGGCTGACCAGAGACATCGGCTGCCAGATTGTCTCAGAAAGAAGGAAAAGTTTTAGATGAAAAAGAAAAAAAAACAACCAAACAAACAAACATAGAATGAGTGTAATTCCAAGTGAATAGTGCCAGAAAATACCAGAGATTCCATGGAAAGGAGATGTGGAGCAGAGCAAGAAGGAGCAAGATCTTGGCAGAGGTCAACCCCCAGAGTCTTGGAGTCTGGTGAAAAGGATCAGTGGGATGGTTTATTTCTCCCCTCTCACATCTCTGGCAGCAGACTCCTGAGCTGCTGGAGAGCCCTTCTACCCTCAGAAGCCCAACAGCTGCTGCCACCAGTAAACTGGGAGCTTCTTGAGTACAAAGCACCAGGCTGCCAGCCCCCTTGGGGTTGCTTCCCATTACCTCAGACCTGAGCTGAGATGGAAGGTGCCATATTGCTTCTCCATCCACTGAGCACTTTTGTCCTCCCCAGAGGGGTTCAGCCCCTCAATTTTCATGATGCTCATTCCCACACAAACATTTCTCAACACTGGCCCAGATTTCAGGAGCCACAGGGACTGGTGGGTCCTGGGAGATCCACATGATCACAGAGCCTGGACATTCCGGGCAGGCTGCCTTCTGGAGAAAGAGACAGAGATGACCAGAGTGCTAGCTTTCCTCCATTCAGACTCGTTTCCTCCCCTTCCCCTCCCCGATCTGTGGCTGCCAAGCCGAGAGACACAATTGAGCTGGGGCTCTCAGGATCAGCTGCTTCATCTCTGTGATGCATTCATCACACAGAGGCTTCCACAGAGAGTAGTACTCAAACCTTTCCTCCTAAAGACGTGCGGCAGACTAAGGGATGCTTGGACTGTGAGCTACCTACTCACTGGCCCTCCCTGGTGCTTCTTGCCCAGCTGCTCTATCAGAGCAGGGCACACCCTGAAGTAGTGTGCTTCAAACCTGTTTGAGCACCCCATAGGCAATGCAGGACCAGCATGCTTCTCTCTGACATGGCCAAAGATTGATCTTCAGGGACCCAGGGTCAGGCCCACAGGCCAGATCCTGTACCCCCAGGACTCAATTATGTTCCTCAGGGGCACAGAGGGGAGATTTGTGAAATAATCTTGGGAAGCAAGAGAACCTGCATGTGCAGGACCGTAAAGAGACTGCAGCATGGGTCCTAGCCACATCACACCTATGGAGCACCCATCCCCTGACAGGAAGGCTGCACTCTCAGCTCAGGATGGGATCCTGGACAGGGAAGCTCCCAGTCTACAGCACCATTGTAGGGGAGCTCAGCTAATTTGAGCTACTGCCTGCTGGCAGATGCCAGAGGGAGACTGCAGAGAAGGGAAGGGGGGAGAAGAGTGAAACCTACTCCTAACAGCTAGATTGTGAATCTCAGATGGCCGTGCCCCCATAAACACATTCTGGCTGGGTGGGGCCAGTTCAGCCCCTCCCTGGAGGCTTTCCCCAGAAGCTTGGGAGTGAACTTTTGACCTCAGCTGAAAGAGCTACCTTACGAGCTTTTGTGGGGCTTGAAGACAAGCTTACCCAACCCAGCTCACCCAGCGTCACTCCCCGCCCCCCTGCATTTGCTGTACCACGTGGAGCATTTGAATGCTTTTCCTGAGGCACACAGATCACAGGTGCCAAAAACAACACTGTAGCCTGTTTATTCCAGCATACACATCTACTGACAGGGAAGCCAATTGGCATAGCCCTTTACAACATTTACTGACTCAATCATACAGGGTGTGGTGGATTCTTGCCCACAAGCAGCACCTGCTGTCTGAGAGATTAAATCAGACATGCCAATACAATTCACACTGTTGAATTGACCACAGAGTTGGGAAGAGAGAAAGGATTTCAAAGACCTCCATTCTTTCTCATTAACAAGAGACAGGAAATCTCCCCATATATGTAGCTCACTACTGCTACAGCCTACATACAACTAACAACTGAGAAAACCACCACACTAAGAATATCTGTAACCAAGGTATCCATCCAGAACTTAGACTGCCATCAAAGCAGCCACAAGCAAAGCCAAAGATTCCTTACTCAACATATATCACAGACACACCCTTACAATTGAGGGGGGAAGCATCATTTAAACAAAATAAAACCCAAAAATAAGAAGTGACAACTGCTCCAGATAACAAGGAATGAGTGAAAGAATTCCATAAGTATGAAAAATCACAGAGAAAGGACACCCTCAAAGGGGAACACAAGCTCTCTAGGAATGCACACTAACCACAATGAAAATATTGAAATGACAGAAAAAGAATTCCAAATATGAATGATAAGCAAGCTCAATGAAATCCAAGAGAAAATGGAAAACTAATTCAAAGATACCAGAAAAACAATCCAGGAAATCAATGAACAATTCACTAAAGAAATCATCATGTTTAAAGTAAAAGCAAAATAGAACTTCTGGCAATGAAAAATTCATTTAAGGAAATACAAACCCCAGTGGAAAGTCTTTATTTGTTTGTTTGTTTGTATTGAGACAGAGTCTCACTCTGTTGCCCAGGCTAGTGTGCCGTGGTGTCAGCCTAGCTCACAGCAACCTCAAACTCCTGGGTTTAAACAATCCTTCTACCTCAGACTCCCAAGTAGCTGGGATTATCATCATGCTCAGCTAATTTTTTCTGTATATTTTTGGTTGACCAGCTAATTTCTTTCTATTTTTAGTAGAGATGGGGTCTCGCTCTTGCTCAGGCTGATCTCAAACTCCTGAGCTCAAATGATCCTTCCGCTTTGGCCTCCCAGAGTGCTAGGATTACAGGCATGAGCCACCGTGCCTGGCCCAATGGAAAGTTTTAAGAATAGATCAGACAAGGCAGAATAAAGACTCTCAGAGCTTGAAGGCAACTCTTTAGAATTAACTCAGACACTAAAAAATAAAGAACAAAGAATTAAGGGGAATGAACAAAGCCTATAAGCAATATGGGATTATGTATAATAGGCAAATATAAGAACTATAGGTATCCCTGAGGGGGAAGTAGAAAATGCACAAGGGCTGGAAAACGTATTTCAGAGAATAATTGAGGAAAACTTCCCTGGTCTTGATAGAGATTTAGACATCCACGTACAAGAAGTTCAATGAACACCTGGGAGATTCATTGCAAAGAGGCAATCACCAAGACACATAGTCATTTAACTGGCCAAAGTCAACACACAGGAGGAACTCCTATGAGCCATGAGGCAAAAACATCAAGTAACTTACAAAGGAAAGCTCATCAGGCTAACTGCAGACTTCTCAACTGAGACCTTAAAAGCCAGAAGGAATCAGGACCCCATCTTCCGTCTTCTAAAGCAGAAAACAGCCAGCCAACAGTTTTGTATCCTACAAAACTAAGTGTCATATATGAAGGAGAAATAAAGACTTCTCCTAAAAAACAAACACTAATGAAATTTCTAAAGACCAGACCTGCCCTGCAGGAAATATTCAGAACTGCATTATACATGAATTAGCACAATAGACACTCACCAGTGTAAAATCACAGAAAAGCAAAGCTCAGAGCTCATGTAAAACAATAACAAAAAAAGGAAAACAAAACAATTAGTTATACACAACATGATGAACAGAACAGCATCCCAAATATCAATTCTATCAATCAACATGAACAGTGTGAATGTCCCACTCAAGAAATATAGACTGGCTGAATGAATGAAAAAATACAAGCCAGGTATCTGCTATCTCCAGGAAATACATCTAACCCAAGGACTCATACAGACTCAAGGTGAAGGAATGAAAGAAAATATTCCATGCAAATGGAAACCAAAAGAAAGCAGGTATCTAATATCAGACAAAATTGACATAGTGCTGGAAGTCCTAGCCTCAGAAATCAGAAAAAAGAAAGAAATAAAAGATATCCAAATCAGGAAAGAGGAGGTCAAACTATCACTTTTTGCTGATGATATGATCTTGTATCTAGAAAACCCCAAAAACTCTGCTAAGAGACTACTGAAATTGAAAAATAAATTTAACAAAGTCTCAGATTACAAAACCAATGTATGCAAATCAGTTAGTATTTCTATACATCAATAATAGTCAAGCTCAGAGTCAAATCAAAGACTCGATACCATTCACAATAGCTACAAAGAAAAGAAAATGCATAGGAATATACTTAACCAAGGAGGTGAAAGATCTCTAAAAGAGAACTATGAAACACTGAAGAAAGAAATCACGGATGGAAAAACATATGCTCATGGATTGGTAGAATCCACTTTGTTAATATGTTCATACTACCCAAAATGATTTACAGATTCAAAGCAATCCCCATCAAAATATCAATGTCATATTTCACAGATCTAGAAAAAAAAATTCTATGCTTTGTTTGGAACCAGAAAAGAGCCTGAATAACTAAAGCAATCTTAAGCAAAAAGAACAAATCTGGAGGCATTGCATTACTAGACTTCAAACTATACTATACGGCTATAATAACGAAAACAGTATGGTATTGGCATAAAAAGAGAGACCTAGACCAATGGAACAGAGAACCGCAATTTAAAACCATCCACATACGGCCAACTGATCTTTGACAAAACAGACAACAATATACACTGGGGAAAAGAAACTCTATTGAATAAATGGTGCTGGGAACATTGGATGGCCACATGCAGAAGAATGAAATAGAATCCATATCTCTCACCACTCACAAAAATTAATACAAGAGAGATAATAGAGTTAAATGTAAGGTATGAAACTATAAGAATTCTAGAAGAAAGTGCTGGAAAATTCTTCTAGATATTGGCCTAGACAAAGAATTTATGAAGAAGACCCCTGTGGCAATTACAGCAACAACAAAAATAAGTAAATGGGACTTGATTAAATTAAAAAGCTTCTGCATAGCTAAGAAAATAATCAACAGAGCAAGTATACAACCTACAGAACGGGAGAAAATGTTTGCAAGCTATACATCTGATAAAGGCTGAATAACCAGAATCTAAGAAGAACTCAAGCAAATCAGCAAGAAAAAAATCAAACAATATCATTAAAAAATGGGCAAAAGACATTAACCATAGCTTTTCAAAAGAAGATAGAGAAATGACCAGTAAACATATGAAAAAATGTTCAGCATCACTAATCATCATGGAAATTGCAAATTAAAACCACAATGAGATATCACCTTATCCCAGTTAGAACTTTTATTAAAAAGTTCCAAAACAATAGATGCTGGCATGGATGTAGAGAAAGGAATGCTTATACACTGGTGGTGAGACTGCAAATTAGTACAACCTCTAGGGAAAACAGTATGGAGATTCCACAAAGAACTAAAAGTAGACCTATCATTTGATCCAGCAATCCTACTACTGGATATTTACCCAAAGGAAAAGAAGTCTTTTTATCAAATGGACACTTGCACTCAAATGTTTACTGCAGCACAATTCACAATTGCAAAGATGTGGAATTAATCCAAGTGCCCGTCAATTCATGAGTGGATTAATGAAATGTGGTATATGTATACCATGGAATACTATTCAGTCATAAAAATGATGAATTAATGATTTTTACAGCATTTTGGATGGAATTAGAGACCATTATAAGTACCTAAAGAATGGAAAAACAAAGACCACATGTATTTGCTATTAAATTGGAACTAACTGATGAGCACACGTGTGCACACGGGGAAGTAAAATTCAGTAGAAATTAAGTGGAGGAGGGGGGCAAAGCAGAGCAAAAACTTACCTAACGGGTACAATGAACACTATCTGGGTGATGGACACAATTACAGCCCTGACTCAAGTATTACAAAGACAATCCATGTAACAACATTTGTACCGTCATAATATTTTGAAATTAAAAAAAACTTCTGAATCTGAGGAAACCCTGAAAAAATACTACAATGTATACCTATATATTCTTACCTAGAATCATCATTAATATTTTGTCGTATTTGCTTGTGCTCTCTTTATGAACTTTTTTTTTATGCTGAAAATAAAATTTGGCCTGTGGGAGCCCTTTCATACACTAGGATCTATGTGCACACACACACACACACACACACACATACACATAAATACACACTTTTTTTAAGCATTTGAAAATAGAATCTGCCATGGCATTTCATTCCTAGATATGTCAGCAAACATATCCTGAGAATTAGATATTCTTCAACAGGACAGAAATACCGTTATCACACCCAAAGGAACAAACAACTCAATAATATTATCTAATACAAAATACACATTTAAATTTTCTCAATTGTCTACAAGTTTTTTTGTTTAATTTTCATAATATTGAATATTTTTTGAGTCCAACCATCTTGAAGAATGTTCCACATTTTCAATTGGTCTGATTGTTTCCCCATAATTAGCTCCAGGTTAAAAGTTGTCTGTAAATATATTTCTTATCAAAGTTGTACCCTCTTACCTCTGATGCAGTAAGTGCCTAAAGAGACACAAAATGACAAATTGTCTCATTATTTGTGAAGCTAAGGTTTATCATTGCATGAGGGTTGGTGCTATATATGCATTTCTTTATTGTAAAGATGTTTTTCTTTTGTAAGTAATAAGTCATCTATTTGGTAAAATTTTCAGATTGTATATTAATAACTTACTTCCTAACAACTTTTCACAAACGTTCAGTGTGTGTATTAATTTGGATTTATGCATTCTTTTTTAAATTGAAGAATATTTTTTATTATTCTTTTTAATGCTCTAAATAGCCCATGTCTGGCCATTGAAAGTCTCTTCAGACAGGCTCCTGTGTTGTTTTGATATGACTTCATTAGTTTTTGAGCATTTTATTTCTTTCTGGCATAACAATATGTCCTAGGCTCATCTTATACTTTCCCTGGTCCATATCTGTCATTTTCCCAAGAGGCCTTGATTTATCTTAGCAGCAAATGATACATAGAAACCAAGATCTGGGCTCTACCTGTGCTTATTATTACTGAGTAATCAAGGCTTCTAGACATTTCAACGACCAGAGCTAGAAATTACTTATATATTTTTTAAAAATTATGGATTTACAGTGCTCAGCTGGCATTGAATCAAGGGAGGATTTGACTTAAAAAACAAAATGAGGGAATTTTTTTTTAGAACTGTTCTGCATCCTGATTGTGGTGGTGGTGATATAACTCTGAATTTTTCAAAACTCAGAATGGTATACCAAAAAGAGTATATTTTAATGTATATAAACTTAAAAAAACCTTAAGAATTCATACTCATCAAATTCAACTCCAATCACAGATTCCTCGTCACTTTCTTTTATTCTATAGTTGTATCTCCCTTCTCCTGCAGCAATATTCCTGGTTCTCGGCAATACCAATATATCTCATATCGTCTACTTTAAAATAAATATAAAAGAGATTCAAATAGTTTCAAATTTCAACACTAACGTCGCAATATCGTTGCAATAGCAAATCTAGTAAATTCAAGATTTTTCTCCAATATTTTCTAATTTCAGAATAAATCCAATTAACGGGTAAATTTGTGTGCTGTGCTCAAAAGTTACTTGGATTGTTTTCTCTGTATAGATAACAAAACCACATAAAAACTATATATGTTAATAAATATACAGTGGGGTTCATATGTATTCAATTTTATGGTGTGCTTCTTTAATTATAATTATTTTTTTGAACATTTAAAACACTTTCCTGGCTCAAAAGCCAAAACTAAATAGAATAGAATTCTTATTCCCACCTCAATCTATTTTCATTTCATTTGCAAAAATAAGCATATACTTTAAATTTCTCCTTTCTCAGGCAAACGTTAACACACCATAAATTCTCTTTTGAACCATGCTTTATTTATTACCAATATATCTTGGAGGTCATTCCAAAACTTGTACCAATTTCCTCATTCCTCTTCACTGCCAAAGAGCACCCTATTGTGTAAATAGTCACAAATAGTCAACAGTCTCCATTTCTCATATTTTACTGTGTTGTTTAATGTCACAATGAATAATTTTGTGACATGTTTTGTATTCGTGGAGGTTTACTTTTAGAGTACTTTTCTAGATGTGAGAACACTGAGTTAAATGGTAAATGCGTATATAGTTTTGTTACATGTTACCAAATTCCTCTCCAGAGCAGATGCACTGTTTTATCCTCCTCCTACCAATGGAAGTGGTGAGAGGGCTGTTTTCTCACAATCCCACAACCTCACCAACGGGATGTATTATCAATTTTAGCTAATCTGATATGTGAGAAATTACAGCCCAGTGCAGTTTTAATTTCTGTTTCACTTATGAGTAGAGTATATTTCTCCATGTTTAATACCTATTTTAATATATCTTTCCATTAATACTTTTGCCTATTTTTCAGTGGAGATTGTGGTCTTTTCCCCCCTAATTAAACAGATTAGTCTAATTGGTAATATAAATTGCAAATATGCTCCCATTTTTCGTTATTTTGATTTTATCCACATGCGACAGTATTGTAGGCAATAGTATGCAATAGTTTTACGCAACGATATTTTATTTCTACATGGGAGATTTTTATCAATATTTTCTTGCATTTTTTTTAAATTTTAAATCAAGTTAGAAAGGCTTTCTCCACAGCCATCCCTAGGTTAAAAGGGATTCTTATTAATATATTTGGGTCAATTTGGATGACTTCTATTCTGCTCCAGTGGTCTGTGGGTTCATGTACAAGTTCAACACTGTTTGACCAAAAGAGGTTTTCTATTATAGTATACATTAACATCTGGCAGGGCTGGCTGCTTCTCATTGGATTTTTTTAAAATTTCATAGTTTTCCTTGCTATTCCTCTATGTTTCTTTTTATATATAAACTTTACAAGCAACTTGTCTGGCTCCAGAAAATAAGAACAAACTTGTCAATATTTTTTATAGGAACTGCATTCAATGTATTTATGAACTTGGGCAGAGTTGACATCTTCATGATGTTAAGATATATATCTAAGAAAAAGGGATGTTCTTCCTTTTGTTTAAGTTTCATTTTGTCTCTTTCAGAAATGCTTTAAAATTTTCCTTCTGTGCTTTCACATTTTTTAAAGTTTGTTTCTTAGTATATTTTTTTATTGATATTTTATTATGGGGTTTCCTCTTTCACTGAATTTTCTAACTGGTTATTATTTGTATATATGAAGACTATTGATTTTTGTAGCTTATTTTACATTCTGCTTGTTTATTGAATTTTTGTTAGTGTTATCATTGATTCTCTTGGGTATTTTGAAGTATAGTATTTTATCATCTGTGAATATATATGATTGTACTTCTTTCTTACCTATTGGTATGTCTGCAATTGTCTTCTCATCACTTTTCATTGACTACTTCCATTGCATGATTAAACTTGGTAAAGAGAATCAAGATAGAGTGTTCACTTTGGCCTTATTTCTCTGACCATTGTAAGAATAAAAATGTCTCCAGTGTTTCAATATGATAATATATACTACAGATTCTTTCACTTAGTCTAGAATAGATGTTCAGTTTTGTCAAAGCTTTTTAAGTATCCATTATTATATGATTTTTCCCCTTAGACAAATTAGGTTGGTGAATTATAATTATTGTTTTGTTTTTGTTTTTTTTTTTTGAGATAAGGCTTCATTGTGTTCCCCAGGCTGGAGTACAGTGGGGCCGTCATGGCTCAGTGCAGCCTCAAACTCTTGAGCTTAAGCAATCCTCCTTTCTCAGCCTCCCAACTTGCTAGGGCTACGAGCAAACCACATCCAGCTAATTTCTCTATTTTTTTTTTTTTTTTGTAGGGTTGTGGTCTTGTCGCTTTGCTCAGGCTGATCAAAAACTAATGGACCCAAGTGATACTCTTGCCTTAGCCTCCCAAAGTACTGGGATTACAGGCATAAGCCACTGTGCCCAGCCTAATTACTGATTTTTTAAATATTGAACCATCCTAACATTTCTGAAATAAATCCCCTTTGGTCATGGTGAATTATTTTATATGTGGTATTGGATTATATTTCCTAATATTTTACTTAGAAATTTTGCATTAATAGTCATAAGTAAAATATAAAGTAAAAATACACAGTAAAATATAAACATAAAGTAAACATAAAGTGAACTTTATAAAAGATTTTTTTTTCTTTGCTCTTGGAAAATTTTGTATTGAGCTGAACTCTTCTTTGAAAATTTGACAAAAATCCTCTATGAAATTTTGAGTGCTTATTTTTTGTTTTGAAGTAATCTTTGATAGTTTCTTTTATGGAAACTATTTTACTTCAAAACTTCATTTATTTTACCTTTTTATGATGATTGTCAACATTCTCTATTTTAATGCAATAAAGCATAGAAATTAAGAGCTTGCACTCTGACTCAGCTTCAGTTAAAATCTCAGTTTCAACTACTACCATGTGACCTTGGGAAATTTGTTTTATTCCTTATGCCTCGGTTTCTTGATCTGTGTATTACTGACCTTATGAAGGTGTTGTGCCTACAAATTAGTCAATATGTAGGCACCTAGCACATAAGTTCTCAATAAGTATTATCTATTGTTAATCTTCTCGTTCATGCATTTATTCATACATTCATCAAACATGTCAAAACAACATTTAAAAACTAAAAATACCAGATTTTTATGATACTTAGGCTATAAATATGAATGACATAGATCTTACCCTAAAGATAAGATCAAACCCTAAACAGGAATCCAGAAAAATATGGAAATTAGGAAAGGTACAAAGAAAGCAAAATAAACCTTGATGAGTATTTCAGATGGTGAAAATAATATATTCAAATGTATGGAAATATTTAAGACAACATTTCAGGAAATCATGTGGTCTAAGGATGAGTACTTAAAGTGGATGTAAGTGGTAGATTTTGAAGAGCCTTCTATGTCATGTTGTAGAGTTTGAACTTTACCTTCTCAGTGAAGGACAATAATTAAGGATTTTAAGTAATGCAGGGTTATGATCTGGTTTGTGTTTGTGAGAGGTCATTTTGCCAGCGGTGCGGAGAATGCATGGGAAGAGGAAAGACTGGTAATATAACCAGTGGAAAAAGTAGTTGTCAAACTGTACAGTCCATGAGAATTATCTGGGGAAATTGTATAAAAATATAAATTTTCAAGTCATATCCCTGGAGATTTCTGATTAGCAGGACTAGTGTAGGACCTTGAATAAGGATTTTCAAGGAATTTTGCTACTGAGGGTTGTCATACACTGAAATAGAAGAATGTTATAATTGTCCAAGTAAAGGTATTAAAGCTGTTATATATGGCAAAGGTGGTGGGGACAAAGAACAGAAATTATTTATCTATCTATCTCTCTAGCTATCTATGTGTGTGCTATGGACTGCATATTTGTGTCCCCCCAATATTCATGTGGCAAAATCCTAATCCCCAATGGGATGATATTAGGATGTAGATGTAGGAATTCTGGGAGGTAAATGGGTCCTGAGGATGGAGCCTCTATGATGGGATTAGTGCCCTTATAAGAACAGGAAGAAAGCTAGCTAGGATACCAGGACGAGATGGCCATTTGTAAATGAGGAAGAGGGCCCTCACCAAAACCCAACCATGTTGGGACCTTGATCTTGGACTTCCCAACCTCCAGAACTATGAGAAATATAATGTTGTTTAAAGCCACCCAGTCTAGTATTCTGTTATGGCAGCCCAAACTAAGACTAAACACACACACACACACACACACACACACACGCACACACACGCACACACACGCACACACCCCTTACAAAATTCTTAGTACAGATTTGCAGTTTAAGAAGGTCTACAAATTTACAAATGATGTACTTTGACAATTCAATTATTTACATTTCAACACATTGTTAGTTTGGGGAATTTTTGATAATATACCCCTAATTTTAATTTTCATTTCAGTCCCAGGACAAAATGTCAACAGCACAGATTAGTTGCTAGGGGAGTTGCTGAAGGAAAAGAACAAAATCAAATACAAAGAGGAAATGTGTGCTGTCATTACTAGAAAAAAGGGAATATAAAATTGTGGTAAGATGTGCAGAGGATGAGTTATCTTCCAGTTGTAGTGAGTTTAAAGTTTAAAGTTCGTCTGAGCTATCCAGGAAACCTTCAGCAGGCATTAGGGATCTAGGTCTGGAACTCAAGAAAATAGACTCAGGCTGGGGATGAAGTTCAGGAACCATCAGCATGTTATTGGTTCTAGCTGAAGCCAGGAGACGGAACCACGCTACCCAGGGAAAGCGACACAGCAAGAAGAGTAGAAGACTCAGGAAAGAATTTTGGGAAACATCATAGGCAGGAAGAGGAAAAGAATTTGTAAAGAAGAGAATTAATGCCACACGAGGCATAATAATATAAACAGAAAGAACGTTATTGTGAAAGCCAAGGGAGCAATGGAAGGTGAAGACAGAAAGCAACAATGGAGGGTGTCAGGTGCCCCACAGAGCTCAGCAAGTGAGTGTTGGTACAAGGGTGTGGATGTGCTCCAGCGGCTGGTGCTGACTCAGAGAGCGCGGTTTCACTGGGGTGCTGAGAGCAACGGCCAGGTTCTTCCAGCCGTTGAGCAAAGGAAGGTAAGCAAGACAAGACAGCACATAGGAGTAAACAATTGTTTCAAATTTTTGCAAAACAGAGGAAGGAAACAAGGTGAACCCCCAGGAGGGATGCAGCATGTTTTCAAAGATGCTTGAGCCTATTTTATAAGTCAAGAAGTGGCAGGTAGGGAGGAATAAGAGAGAAAGGGAATAATCATAGAGGTAGCATGAGGTAAAACCCAGGGAAGGGGCATGACCTCTTATGTTCTGAGACAAGCGTGAAGAAAGGAAGCAGGTGTGTGTGCACAGATTAGGGTTCTGTAAAATAGAGCAAGCTGGTGCCTGGCATTCTCCACTGTTTCCTTGCAGTAAAATGGACAGGGTCATCTGCTGAAAGTGAAAGGATTAAAGCCTTTAAAGACGCTAAGTTCTGGAAAAATTAGGGTGCAACTCTCTCACCCCACCCTATTTAACCATGTGCAGGGGGAACCCAGTGTTGTAAAGTATAATTTGTCTTGAAGTGATACAAACCATATAACATACGATGGAGTTAAAAGTAAACCTTTCTGTGGATTTTCTGATTTTCTCTTTTCTTTCTGAGTGCTGCTGCTCTGCTGGTGTGCTAAGCCTGTGCTTAGCAAGAAAGAGTTTGAGAAAAGCCGCAAAGGTCTGGAATAGTTGAATTCAGGACTAGAAAAGCAGAGGAAAGAACATGCAAAGTCTGTGCAGAGGCCTCGATAAAGTTTGCAATGGAAACTTTTTTTGATTCCAATCCTCCCGCTTCTGTGACTTGCCTCCAATTGCTGTTGGCAGCCTTTGCACGTACATAATCGTGGAAAGGCTGGGGACGGGGCTGCAGAGCCACTGGCTCAGGCCTTGTATTGTGGGATCATCTTATTGTGGTCCCATTTGAGTTCCTCCAAGTCACCAAGGCCTTCGCTAGACACTCGGAGGGGATGAAAATATGCTCATGCTAAATAATAGATTTAATTATGTTTTTGTGCTTAGTATGAGCACAGTTTCAAAGACTTTAATATATTAACTCATTCGGCATTCCTAAGAACCCTATGAAACAGGCACTATAATTAGCTTAATTTTAATGAAAGGAAATAGAGAAATAAAAATTTGAAGTAATTTGCCCAAGGCCAGGGCTATTAAAAGGCAGAGCTAGGATTTAAACCCAGTAATTGTCCCTTTCTTTGATAAAGTGAGACATCAATGAGAAAATGTCCACTCACGTGGGATGGTTAAAGAGAAAACCCACTTTCAGTAGAGGGATGTGGCGAGAGGAGGAGGAGGTGGGAAGTAGGGGACATTCCACAGTAGCAAGAATCTCAGCTTTGACATTGTTCTTAAAACGAACCAAACAGGTCATCCTAGTTCACAGGCGAAGGTAAGGTTCAGAGGTCCAGGCATGTTAATTTCTCCCTGTATAAAGAAGTCAATAAAATTATAACAAGTGTTTAATAACTTTCAATTAAGATCCTACAACTACTTCCTGGTGTTCAATAGCCCTGAACGATTTTGGTTGCTTTCTGGAGAACAGTGATCACATGTTTGTTTAGGTACCTGCCTCACAAATGAAGGGAAAGTTCAACTGGTCCTAAAGCCAGTCCCGTAAAAGTTCTGCAGAAAATTCCAACGGTTTGCTCACTCCAGTTTTCATTATGCTTTTGTGTATGCTTAGAAGGTTGGGAAGAGAAGAGAAGGCAATCTTGGGAGAAATAAAGTAACAAATGGAAAGTTACATAAATTTCTTATTACAGAATAAGAAGGAAAGCCCCAGGAGGGCAACAGTGGGAATGGTTCTCTCCTTTGTGCCTCCCCAGCAGTGCCTAGCCTTAATTTGATTACACCAGGTATCCTGACTGTGCACTGTGCCCTGCCCTTCCATATACCCCGTGAAATACCCTTTTAACAGCAAGACTGTGCCTTGCTGTTCCCTCCATGTAGAATCTCCTTCTCCCCTCTCCCATCTGGTGAAAGCTTATATTGGAAATCATTTAATTCCAAATTAAAATCCTACCTCTTCATGAAGGTTTGCTGATCATCTCCAGTTGGAAGAGATTTCCTCCTCCTCGGAACCCCACTAGTATCTTATTTACACCCTTGGTGCAGCATTTAACAAATTCTGCCTTTTGTGTTCATTTGTGTGGGTTGCACAAGTGGCTTTGAAGTAAAGAGTAACAGTTATTGATTCTGCCTGCCCAATACACTGGGACTGTCAGTCATAGCGTCCCGACCCTTTCCATCCTCCCCAGTGACACGCCACCACCAACTCCACAGGAGGATGAGCTCATGACTCAGGTGCGCGGGAATCTTCACTAGGATCAATTTATTAACTTTTCAAGGAAGAGGTTCTCCTTCTGCTGAGGTTGCTAACCTCAAAATACATGAGCCTGCAGCTGTTGGCAGCTGTTTTGTCAGCCCTTGCATGCAGCCCATCTGAGAATGGTGCCAATCAAAGAGAGGCAGAGAAGAGAGAGAAGGGGGATTGAGCTCTGACAACACTATTTGAGCTCCTGGAAGAAAGCTTGCCTGGAGTCAGTTACCTCGTACTTCCATTTACCTGAGTCATATTTTTTCCTTTTTTTTGCTTAAAATCATTTCAGTTGAATATTTTTTCAGTTTTTATCAAGAATTATGATTAATAAACTCCTGGAGGTTTGTATTTTAAGAGCAAAACTCAGGTGTGATCTATTTCTCTTTTCCTTCTCCACCCAGCATTTGATATATACAGCTGAAAGAGTGAATGAATTGCTTAATGAGTGGTGCCTCAGAATACTGTCTTCAATTCTCCCAGTTTCACGCACTGGGAAAATCCATGATCTTGGTTTCTACTCCTGGTTGAGTTTATATTTGTGATTCCTCAGCCTAGCATTTATTTTGCTAAGAATACACCTGACTGATGGAATGCTCTCCCTTCCGGAATGTTTTCCAGAGTGATATTTTATCTGTTGAACGTGAAAGAGCAAGGAGATCGGCTGGTTCTGTTCAAGGTCCAGGTGTAGAAAGGAAAATGATGGATTCTGAACAGGAAGGTGGATATAAGTCAAAGTGGCTCTGATTTACAGCTGCACAAACTATATGCAACATTTCAAGAACTAACATATATTATGCTTCATCATTTAACTTTTTCTGGTTTCTTTGTCTAAATCTTTACAGCACTTTTTCCACTTTTTAATTCTTTATTATAGCTTCATGAGTTATATTTCACATATCATAAAATTCCCCCATTTAAAGTATAAAGTTCAGTGGTTTTCGGTATATTCAGTGTTATGCAACCATCACTACTATCTAATTTTAGAACATCTTCATTAGCCCGCAAAGAAACTCTGCACATACTAGCATTTATTCTCCATCCATCACACCCCAGTCGTTAGCAACTACTGATCTATTTTCTGTCTGTAGGGATTTGCCTATGGTGGACATTGTACATGCACAAAATCCTTTGTGACTGACTTCTTTCATTTAACATGTCAAGGTTCATCCATGTTGTAGCATGTGTCAGTATTTCATTCTTTTTTATTGTTTAACAATATTCCATTGTGAATATGATATAGCCACAAACAAAGAATGAAATCCTACCATTCGAAACAACATGGATGGAACCGGAGAACATTATATTAAGTGAAATAGGCCAAGCACCGAAAGACAAATTTCGCATGTTCTCACTCATATGTGGGAGCTAAATATGGAAAACAATTGATCTCATGGAGACAGAGAGTAGAATGACAGTTACCAGAGGCTGGGAAGGGTAGCAAGGAGGGGGAATAAAGTGGGGGTAGTTAATGGTGCAAAATATAGTTAGATAGTTAGATAGAAGGAACAATATTTGAACAAAGTCACAATGAAGTGACTATAATCAACAATAAATTAGGGTAAATTTTAAAACAACTAAAAGAGTGGAATTAGAATGTTCCTAACACAGAGAAATGTTAAATGCCTAAGGTGATGGATACTCCAAATACCCTGATTTGATTAATTCACATTGTGTGCCTGTATCAAAACCTCGCATGTACCCTATAAAGATATACAACTGTTATGTACCCATAATAATTAAAAATAAAAAATTACAATAATAATAATATTCCATTGTGTGTATATACCACTTTTTGTTTATCCATTTATCAGCTGATGGACATTTATGTTGTTCCACATTTTGCTATTATGAGTAATGTCTTTCTCAGCACTCTTGTACCAGCTTTTGTATGACCAAGTGTTTTCATTTCTCTTGGGTATATACCAAGGAATGGAATTACTGGGTTATATGGTAATTCTTTACCAGTAAATTCAACCAGTAATATAACTCCTTTCCTTCACTCCTGCTTTTTACTATTATTATACAAGCCATATCTTTGTATGTTATAAACCCATCAATACAAATTTATAATCTTGCTTTATGTAGATTTCTTTTAAAATAGAAGAAAAGAGTGACAAACAAAAAATGCATTTATGTTGTCTTTCATAACACTTATATGGTTAACTTTACTGGTGCTCTTATGTCTTCATGTGGATTCAAGTTACCCTCTAGTTGCCCTTTTATTTCATTCTGAGGGAGACTGAAGGTCTCCTTTAAGTATTTCTTGTAAAGTAAGTCTGCCAGCAATAAATTCCTCAGTTTAGGAGGAAATGTCCTAATTTTCCCTCTTTTGACGGAGAGTTTAACTATATATAGAATTTTTGGCAGACAGTGTTTTTCTTTTAACATTTTGAAAATGTCATTACACTGTTTTCTAGCTTCTGTGGTTGAACTGCTTAAATGTGCAGATTAATATTTTTCATCAAATTGGAGAAGTTTTTAGCCATTGTTTTCTCAAATAGTTTTTCTACCCATTTTTCTTTCTCTTCTTTTCCTGGAAATCCAATTACACATATGTTGATACACATGTTGGTGTTTTAAAATTCTGTGAGACATTGCTAATTTTTCTTTAACTTTTTCCTACTCGTTGGATTGGATAATTTTGGGTAATCTCTATTGATTTATCTTCATATTTGATGATTCTTTTTTCTGCCAGCTCAAATCAGTTGTTCAATCATTCTATAAGTTTTTTATTTCAGTTGTAATTTTCAACTTTATAATTTCTTTTTGGTTCCTTTAAAATAATTTATGTCTTTATTAATGTTTTTTGTTTAATGAGACATCTTTGCCACTCTTTCCTTTATTCTTTGGAATTTCTTTTAATTTAATTATATTGATAATGGCTGATTTAAAGTATTTGTATAGTATGTCTATGCTTAAGGCTTCCTCAGGGAAGTTCTAGTTGGCTGCTTTTTCCCTGTACATGTGGCATACTTAACCATTTGTTTGCATGTTTCATAAATTTTTTTGTCAAAAACTGAACATTAATATATTGTAACAATGATATTCCTCACCCACCAAGATTTATTGTGTTGCTATTTTTATGTCAGTTGTTTTAGTTTTTCTTTTTGCTGCTTATTTACTTAGTGACTTTCTTAGACTAATTCTGTAGATTCTGTTTCTACCATTGTATGTGTCTGCTTAGTTCTCTATTAGCCTTTCAATAAATGTTTTTGCTTTATTTTTAAGCCTGGCTTCTAGGGGTGAGTTCTTGATGAGTATAATTTAGTGGTAAGTCAATGATTGGTCAGAAGATTTCCTTAAATGCCTTTCTCATGTCTCCCATTTTTGGCATCAGTTTACAAGACAACCTTGCTTTCACTTTCTTCTTGATCATGGCCTTAAGGTCAGGAAGAGATGAGTGACTAATGGCTTTTGCTTTCTCAGGTCTTTGCTAGGTATGCACACAGTCTTGCACATGTTCAGTCTTTTAATTCCTAGGAATATGTAGGAGCTTTCAAAGCTTTACTCCCCTGCTGAGTTGAGCTCTGAGTCACATAAATAGCCACTGCACCCTGAGAATTCCCACTTTCTAGGAATCTATAAGCTTGTGAAAAAGTTTGTGCTTTAGGGGTGGTGCTTTTCACAGAGCTCCAAAAGCATCACATTTCTCTGTTGTCTGTAATTTGCTCGCTTTTGGTTATGGAGCTCCTGAGCTGGGGACGGAAGGGGAAGGAGACAGCTCCCAGTTAGAATGTTATAGACTATGCTGTCTTATTGAGGTCCACGTTTTCTCTTGGGTAGACGATTCTCAGTTCATTTTGTGGCTTTGGTTAATTGCCTGCATGCTGCGATGGTTTATTTCTGTTGTTTTGTCCATAGTTTTCATTGTTTTAGAGGGAGAACGAGTTCAGAGGTCATTCTGCCATTCCAGAAGTTGATTGCCACTTTTGTTTATTAATCATATATATTTCCCCATGCACTGCTACTAAACTCTTCTCCTGTTTAGTATTTTTCAAGATAGTAATCATATCAAGAACTTATAATCCTTTGTATTTTCCTCATATTGTAGTACTTACAGTGAATATTCAACAAATAATTGAATGTTACTACATGATAATTGCCAAATGTCCCTATGGGGAGCAAACTATACCTGATTAAGAGACATTGATATACATTATTTCATTTAATCCTTGCCACAATTCTGCTGGGAAAATATTAATATCTCCATTTTACAGTGGTCTTGAGAGCAACGTATATACCTTATCAAAGTCACACAGCTAGCTAAGTGGCAAAAGTTAACTTTAAATCTAGTGTTCTCTGACTCCAAGGTTAATCTTAGTCACAGTTCATAAATCAAAGGAAGGACTTTGTTATTTTTTTAAATTATGATATACCTTTGATCTTGTCAATATTCCAGAACATTACATTTTATTTGTTCAGTAATTCTGGCAATAGCTTTCGGACAAAAGTATTACACATTTGAATGAGGCCTTAGTGCTCCATTTATTATAATTGCGCAATAAGCTGTGAATACTGGGTTAACTTGGCCCGTTTTTTCAATGCAATGACCTTGAGCTCAGTATGCCGTGGGATGCAGGGTGCTCACATTGTGAGAATTAGTAACATTATTCTTCCATACTTTCTTCTTGCTTTAATAATAAGCTCTCAAAGGAGGCTGCCTTTGAGTTGTGCACTGTCACCCACATCCTGTTTGTCTTGTCAATAGAACACATGGGGTGGTGTGCAAGTGCCCCAGGCAGGCTTCCTCACATCCTATTGCCAAGGCAGCAATGCCGCGCTTCCCCATGCTCTGTGGCTGAGCCAGCAGCAGGCCGGCACCCACGGAAACTCCACACACCCACATGTGTCTTACTATCTTGGGAAAACATAAGAAAAACTATGCTCGAATTGGTCTTAGACAGGATTCTTTATGATTAAGATTATACTTAGACCACTGATGCACCTTTGATACTGTTTTCCACACAAATTTCTATCGACAAAATAGCGTACTTAACCGAGTAGCTGGAGTCCAAGGACACGTATTGGAACCTGGAATTTGCCACTACTGAGTATGCAGTCTTGAACAAGATATTCAATTACCCTTTGTAAGTCTCAGTTTTCCCTTCTGAGGGAAATGGAATTAACATCAACTACCTCACTGGATCATTCTAAAAATGAAAAGAGTTAACGCACATGAAATCAGTTCATAAATGATAAAGTTATTCAAATGCTAATTTTAAGTGTTTTAAACCCCATGCTTCATTTTTGGTATTACTTTATCCCCATTTGAAGAAATTCATCAGTGATAAAGAAAAAGAGATGTTGAGCTCTTTAAGGTCAGGAATCATTTTTATGAGGAGCATAAAGTAGCTCCTTGACTAATGATAATTCATGCATGGATGTGAGTTCCCTGAGCTCATTGTCATTGCCACTTGAAGAGCCAGGCTCAGCAGGACTCACCAGTGAGTACCACAATAGTGATACCAAAAGCTGTATATTCTTCTTGTCCTCAGGGTACCTCAGGAGCAGTCTCTAATTTCCGGTGAAAGTTTTCTCACCATAAATATAAGCATTTATGGTAGATTTGTTTGTCATATTTTTTGGAAGGTTTGTGTGTGCATTTTAAGTCCCATAATTTTGATGTACATTAATATTTTATTCAGTTAGATTAGGGATGAACCATATTTTATGAATAATCTTTGACACACATACACACACATCTGTGTTTATGCTCAGTACTGCACATTGTAATTGAAATAAAAATGAAATAAAGTCTTACATGCTAAGAAGCAAAGAATAGCTCCAGCTTTCTTCTTTGCACCTTCTAACCCACTTCAACCTGTCAAGAGCAGGTCAGGAACAGCTTTGTTTTGAGTCAATATGAATCAATTATAGAGATCAACAAAGTTATTGAGAAAGAAACAAGAGAGTAAATCTGAGCAATGAGAGATTTTCACTATACCCTTGGAAACTATACACATATCATTTTCAAACAAGGTCTCAGTTCCTGTCAGATTTTAAAGTGATATTTTTTTTAATGACATTGGAATTTATAAAATTCAAAAATCTAAAAATGTTCACAATTGCAAGTAATTAGCCATATGATATATGATCCCCTTTGAATTCATTACTCTGTTGAAAATGAATTACCCTTTGCCTATCCACAAGGTAAATAAACACTTGCTTTATCCATCTGATAAACTCTGGGAGGTTAGAGACCATTGTTAGTTCACCCCAACTTAATGTCTACTGTGACATCAGGTACAGATGAACAAGCACTGAATGATTTTTGATGATGAATGGCATCAGCACTACTTTTGTTTCTGAAAAGGCAAACAGAGTTTTCATTGCCTAGATTAAAGTAGGTACTTAATAAAAAATTAATGTACAAATTAAAAGGCATCAGCAGAATGAAAATATTGGATCATTGCACAAATAAACAGTAATGCAGACATATCTCTATCAGTGATTTGCAATTTGCCTATGTGTATCGCTAAAAAAGATCATCTTAAATCCATAAAGAAATAAGATTCCTATGAAGACTATTTTCCCAATACATTTAGGTCTGGGAACTAGATCTACAATGCTTTTAATATTAATGTTGTGGTATTGTATTAAATTTAAAAAATTAATCAGAAAGTATGAATGCATTTGTGTGAAAAATGTATATATTTCCTTTCAACACCTTAACAGCAGGGGCTGTATTTGGCTTAGCATTTTTCTCTTACACTATACAACAAAGAATCTCATTATTTCTTGTCAGGGAACTGGCAGCTAATCATCAATTTCAGTTAATCAGGATGCTTCAAGTCATCTGCAAGGTTTTTGCATTATTAAATATTTCAGCAGCACTAGGGACTTTCCCTTTAATGTCCTCAGAATGATCTAGCATTATTATTTTTGAGTACATTCCCACATGTGTTCATCCCTGCAAACTGAATATCTCTCGGTGGGGAAAAGAACCACATAAACCACTTCCTTCTGATTCCATCAACCGGCTAGATCCAGAATCCCAATGGCATCTGAAATAAGTCCACTTATGTCAATCTGCAAAAAACAAATTGTTGTGGCCTCAAGGATTATTGTTGAGTAAATGCTGAAAACACCACATGAAATCCACTTTCCCATGACATCATGCTTCCTTCTACTCTGGTTAATTAATGTCTGAGATATGTTTTGTGTGCTTGGATAGAACACATAAACCAAGGGTTTTCCAGAAGTTTGACTTTGAAGCATTTGGTACGCATACAATAAATCTCTAGCAAGAAGGCCTGTCCAAAGATATTCTGGTCATTATGAATTTAGCTTGAAATAAATTCATGTTTCCTTTAATGTAGATCTTATGGGAGGGACAAATTCTTCTTTATTGTCTGAGAGTGATAATTCTAATTCTCTTAACCTAGTTAAGGTTAGTTATCTGTTGAATGAGGCATGTTAAGGCAAGCATTAAATGAGGTCGAAGGAATTTTTATGAATGGAAGATGTAAGGTGAACCAAGCTAAGTGAATGTAAAATGGAGAAAAGTTTGGAGTCGTAAGTGAAAACAGATTATACATTAGATTAAAAGAGTCTTGCTCTATTTAAGTAGATTGGAAAATCATGGATTGTGGTGCTTGCTAGTTTACTAGTGACACATCTCAGAAAAAGCTTTCCCTAAATAAGGCATCTTAGCATACTGAGTATTATAAGCTGAGAGAACCACAGGAACAAGAAGGTCACTCCCTGACCTTCTCCCTCTCTTCTCACATGAAGTAGATCATGAGACCTTTATTAACATCTTTATCTCTGAAGTCACAGGGACATAGAGAAAAATACGAACAAACTGGCCTGGCTAAGTCCTCCTCCCAACAGTTTATTACCACTAGATCAAACTCTTTGACCCTCTAGCTATACTTCTGCATGACTGACCATAAAAATACACAGATCTTGTAAAGCTTACATTCAGTCAATTTCTGTGCTTTTCTCTTGTTAATCTGTCTTTTGTTACAGGGTCCTCAGCCAGGAACCTTGCAAAGAATGAGGAAAAGATATTGCTTGTTCTTCCCTAAACTAGAACATATGGCTTTATAAAGGCAGATGCTTTCATTTGTTGGAAGCACCACAGTAACCTCAGTGCTGAGGACAGTGCTGGCATATGGTGGATGCTCAGTAAATACGTGTTGAATGAGTGACTTAACTGAGGCCAGGGGTGGTCTTGCCAGGGCCTTCCTTCAGGACTGGTGGCTCACCATAAGGATGCAGAAAGTAAGAGAGCAAAACCAATCAGCAAAACTGATCCAAGCTGGGTGTGCTGCTGCTAAGGTAAATTTGTCTCTTCCATTTTATTCCTATATGTTGTTACAATCAAATTCCTTCACTGCAAGTGATTTTTGAATATTCCTTCTCAGCCTAGCGCATGAATCAGAGATTTATATGTTGCTATTAAGAGGATCTGTGTGCTTTGAAAGAAGAAACGCTTGAACTTTGAGAAAGAGGAAACAAAATATAGATTAAAAATGACCTGAGCCTGAGCGAAAGAGTAAATTACAAAGTCTATTTCTAAATTTACCCTCAACTCTTTTCTGAAAATTACCAAAGATGAATGAATCTCTAGATGAATAATGTTCAATAGAATTTTCTTTGATAATGAAAATGTTCTGTAATCCCTACTGCCCTGTACAGTAGCCGCTAGATATACTGACCTACTGATCACTTGAACTGTGGCTGATGCAACTGAGGAACTGAATTTTCAATTTTATTTAGTATTAATAGCTTGAATTTAAATAGCCACATGTGGCTAGTGGCTACCATATTGGACAATGCAGACATAGGTTCATGTTACCTAAAGTGGTATGTTTACTGCTGGGTGGAGGACAGAAAGCCTTGAAAGCAGAATTATTTTCTGCTAACTTTGACTTTCAGGGTCAAAGAGGACTGGTGTCAGAAGCACCACAGTTCACAGGTTTGGGAATAGATATTCTTTCAAATAGGGAAGTGGTGTTTTCTTTTACAAGGGAAAAGCAAAATCAATCTTTTCCTTATCACATAGTAGCAGGTCATTAGACAGGACCCAAAGAAGGACATAATAAATCAAGCCTTCCCAGAAATGTATTTAGTAAGGGAAAACAATGAAAGTTTGCAATGTTTCAGATGAAAAGGGAATATTTGGCTTCCATTGTCAAAAATAGCACTTAGATTTTCGACCTTACCTCTGACCTTCAGATCTGATAAGGAAGATAAGAGGAGTTTATTGCTAAACCTCAGATCTGTCAAGTCAGGGTCAGATGAAGCATTGCATTCCTCTCTGATAAAAAATAAGCTTGTCTGCAGAGCAAGGAGCCAGCTCCCTCAGACCACACAGGGAGACATAGGTGGGAAGAATTTCAGGCAGCATTCTGAGAGAAAGATAAGAGAACAAGCAGGGAAAAAGCAAGCAAGAGTTGATTTACATTTATGCAAAAGAAATGCAAAACAAAATTAAAATTATTATGCTTTTATTAAGAACATATTCCCAAAAATATATTTTCACATAGACCACGCTGGTTGGAGTCAACAAAAAGTACTCTTGAAGGGAAATTGGGCACTAATTACTCAAGAACCATTCAAATATACATATTTTGACCCAGCGATTCAATTTTCAGAAAGGTATAAGAAATAAATCACAATCGTGCAATGATACAGCTAGAGTCATTTCACTGAAGCACCAGTTATTGCAGCATTAATTATAATAGATAAAAATTGTAATTGAATGTCTATCAACAGAAAGTTGGTTAGTTAAATTATGTTCCTTCCATACAAAGGAGCACTATGCAATCATAAAATAAATGTTGGGAGATGCCTATAAACACATGAGAGTTTAATATTATATCTATACTGACGTTTTTTCTTTTTGTACATCAATATTTTAAAAATATTCCTCATTACATTTTCAAGTTTCTTAAATATACTTATATGATATTTTCAAATGTACTAGTTTTACAATAAAAAGTTATTTTCTCAAAATGTTCTTGATGCTTTTGTTTGTTTGCCATCCAGGCTTTGCTATTCTGTGAATTCCTTGTCTTGAGTTGTCAGAAAGATCCACTGACTTTGTAAACAGGTGGAGATTATAGTGCGGAAAAGATAATGCTCTTTGGCACCTCTAGTAAGCTCTGCTTCTTGCAGATCTAGAGGGATCTTAAGGCACATAAGCCATCACTAAAAACGGTTGTTAGTGTGTAAGCTGCTTTATCCACTCGTGGCTTTCATTGGGCTCATGAGATTTACATTCTGCCTACACGGCATCTCTAATAAGTAGGGAGCTACTTCATAGCTACTATCCTTCGATCACTCCCTGCTGTTTCCTAATTTCTCCTTGGAGAAATCTGGGTCCCTAATTGGAGGACTGGAGGAAACTACCCTCAGAGTTCATGTCCCTATTGGTCCATTCTAGTTAGTGAAAGATTGTAATGAATTTTCCAGAAAATATGAAGTCAGGGCATTATATCTCCATTGTCTCTGTCTCTGCAACTCCATTTCTAAGAAGAAGGAATTTTTGTTTCTCAATGCTTTCCGGCAGTACTAAAGCAACAACAAAAAGAAAGAAGAAGAGAGATAAGAGTAATACCGGAAGAAGAAGAAGAGGAGGAGGAGAAAGAAGAAGGAGAAGGAGGAGGAGGAAGAGGAGAGGAAGGAAGAGGAGAGGGAGGGAAGAAAGGAAGGAAGGAAGGAAGAATAAAAAGGAAAACCAACCTATACTGTGGATATAAGGGCCATGGGAAGAACTAGAAGTCTGGATTCATCCTCATTTGTTTTGGTTGCTCATTTTGAAAACCACAGCCAGTTTCCCAATCTGCTACCTCCACACTATCTGGGTTAAAGTGGTATTCATCAGGAAGCCTCTGCAGAAATGGAATTATATTGCCAGGAATGGTCCCAGAAAGAATGTTCTCACAACAAAAGGCCATGTCAGGTCTTTCTCATTTCTTCTGGAGAAGCCAAATCTCATGAAACAACAACACATATATTCCCATGAGTGACAGGACATTCCTTTCCTATCAGTGTCACTTTGGACAGAATGTACACAAGTCGTGGGAATATACAGAAAGCTGAATCTACTGCAGGGATGCTGATAGCTTAGCTAGACTCCAACTCATACCACTATTAGTGTGTAATTTGGAAACCGTATTTTCTTAAGTGAATTTTATTAGACAGATGAAAGTGCCACTTGACAGAGGTTCTTGTGTTACACTCAGTTTTTACAGTATAGGCTCTCCAACTACCGCATACCTCTACACAGCATTTACTATCTCTATAATTGCTTGTTCAATGTCCATCTTTCCCATACCCTTATAAGACTCCTGTTTTCAGAGATTATGTCTTACTATATCCTTTGGGCCTGGTTCTGTGCCTGAGACAAAGTGAAGACACAAAATCTGTATATTGAACAAATGAATGAGAAGTGTTTGAGGGAACCAGAGAAGAGAAGCCCTCACTGAAGTGAGATAGAGACTGGTTGCTGATAAGATGTCATGTTTATCACTAAGTACTATGGATCTATTTGCTGATACTCTCCATTAACCCAAAAAAATAACAGTTACCATTTTTTGAGAATCTACTATATATTTCAAGATCTTTTCACACCTTATACCATTTAATTCTTGTAAGAACTCTACAAGGTAGCAATTATATTCTCATTTTGTGGATAAAAACTGAAATGCAGAAAATTTAAGTTACTCAAGGTCACGGCTGCAGAGCACATAGTGAGCTCTCGGCAATGACATTCAAAAATGAAATACAATGGAAGAACCAGAATTTAATCATTCATTTTAATCTAAAGTTTACATTTGTTTTCATTCGTTTTATCCCATTCCTTCCCAGTTAGCAAATTTAGATGAATTATGTTTGTAGGATGTATGTACCTGCATAATACTGAGCTAGCTACTGCTGACCAGGTTTCTGCAGAGAGGGCCAAGCTGCATCTGGTGGGGTGCTCAGGCCTTCTGCATCATGAGGAAATGGGGTGCTCAGAAAGATGGAATAAAGTTCCACTGGGGTGAGTTTCCTGAGTGTAAAATTAGGGATGTGTTTTTCTTTCTCACTGGAACACAATGAGAAACATTGCTAAGGGATTCAGCACTTTCCTGATGGGAGTGAGGAGCGACAGCCTGGCAGCTCAGTGGTTGGTTGGGACCACGAACTCCCAAAGAGACAGCGAAGATGAAGTGGCAGTAGCAAGGCATGGCTCAAAGCCAAGACCTCCACTAAGAAGAGGAGAGGCCATGAGAGAACAACTCCAACAGGACTTGGCTGAGTCTCGCAGAGGCAAATGCCCAGAGCTAAGGGACAAGTCTAAGTGTGATTAGTTGAATTTGTCATTTTCTGGGCACTGGTGAGCTTGCTCCAGAGGACCTGGGGAAATGTGCAATCCCCGACAGGATTCTGACACTGAAGCCTCATTCTTGGGCTCTGAAAACTTGTTTGGAAAAAGCTGATTTTGAAGGAGTGGATGTTTTGGGCAGAAATGCCTCTCTGTTGGTTGAGGCAAAGTGAACTTAGTTTCTCTATTTCATTTTTTCCACGCTAGGCTCCAGGGCACTGAAATGCGCTTATAGGGAACAATAGATCTTTGCAGAATGTGCCCCCCTTAATGGCTGAGCTTACTATCCTACACCAGTCCCCTGACACAAGGCAAATAGCAGGAAAAGCACTCAATGTTTCACAGGGCTTTCTTGAAACAGAGATCAGACTGATACCTGAGTTTAGGTTGTTGTGGGCTGACATGTGTACTCCTCCTCCATGCCACCATTCATATGTTGAAGTCCTAACCTCCAGTACCTCAGTAACCCTGTTAGAGATAAGATCTTTAAAGAGTTAAAGTGAGGTTCTTAGGGCTGGCCCTCATCTATTATTATTGATATCCTTCGAAGAAGAAGAAATTTGGACATGGACATGACAAAGGAAAGACTATTTTAAGACACCAGGAGAAGACGGCCATCTACAAGCCAAGGAGAGAGGCCTTGGAAGAAATCAACCCTGCTGACGCCTTGATTTTGGACTTCTAGCTTCCAGAACTATGAGAAAATAAATTTCTGTTATTTAAGTCACCCAGTCTGTGCTACTTTTTTATGGCAGCCCTAGGAAACAAAGGCAGAGGTCCAGGTTCTGAGGATATGGCATGAAGGCTTAAGGTAGATGGAGCAGGGGTGAGGAATAACGTGAACCATCTGTGGCCCCAAACCTTGCCTACATAATTCAGTCATCAAGTTTTAGTGTACCTGAAACCCATGCACAACCAGAAAGCACAATAGTTCATAAGAGAAGACATGATAGAAATGATGCTAATGGCTATTTGTAGAATATTTATTTCGTGCAAGTGCTGGATAAATATTATTTCATTTAATCCTCACAACAGCACTCTGAGGTAGGTAACGTTAGTATCCCCATTTCGTGAATACAAAAACAGTCCTAAAGGGTTAATTTAGCCATAAAGGATAATTTGTTCATGGTCACCCAGGCAGTGGCAGAGCCCGGGCTCTGACAGATGAGTGGGCTAAGTAAGGCTCAAAGGTGTTCAGTAGTTATTCAGAGCCATGAAACAAGCAAGAAGCAGCAGAGCCAAGACTTCCAATCAGCTGCTTTGTTTGCAAAGGTTCACTTTTCAGTTCCTCCCAGACTGCAGTGAGTTAGTCAGACCAAGGGCACTATTGCGCACCCAGTGTGTCTTCTCCATTCTTAAAAATAAACAGCCCTGCATAAACAAGAAAATGAAGACATCACCGATGGTCAGCTAAAGATGACCTCCTTCAGTTCTATTTTTGTTCAAAACTTTTCTTCCTCATTTCTGAAACCCTTCAGAAAAAAAATCTTCGGTTTATGCTTAGTCTTTATTTTACATGACTGATCTCACCGCTGGAACGATGCCATGATATAAGGCTGCAGTAATCCTTAACCACTGACTCACAAGCCCAGCTGGTGCTTAATTTGTATTGCAATCAGCAGCGTGGAACACATTTTTTATTTTTCAGACTAAGTAAACATATGAATCCAGGATCAATATAGATTGGACACTGTTTACAACTAACAAAGCTTGAGTTCTATGGTATCATGGGAGGAAAAAAAAATGAAAAAAATCAAGGACCCTTATCTTAAAAATTCATCCAGGGCTCTCATGTTGAAATGTTTGAATAAACCGTTACAGAATTGGGAAATTGTGTATGAAAAGGTCTTTTAGATATGCTTGTGTTCAAACACACACATATTGGTAAAAAAGCTTTGGAGAACAAATATTTGTTTTGATTAAGGATAAGACATTTGAGGCAAGTTAATATATTTGCCAAACACATTACAAGTGAGCTGGAAGATGACAGGTTTTTTTGGTATGTATCTTCACTGCTATTTATGTGACAGAACAACTACAGTGAATTCCATGTGTTCTGTGGAAATCTTTAAGATGTGGGCAGACTTTTCAACAATGTATTTATTCATTTATTCAATTTTATATTCATCCATTAAAAAACATTTATTATTGGCCTATTGGTGTTCAGATGGGTCTACTGGCAATAAGGAAGCCAATAAGATAAAACATCATTCTGCTGCCCAAAGATCTTACAGTCTAGAGAGGCAGTGAGTCATCAAACAGTCATGTGAATGCCATGTTCATGAATGCTACAAAGGAGAAGTAAATGGTGTCCCAGCAACAAAACACCTGGATCTAACTAACTCCAAAAGTAGAATTATTTCCCTGGTATGTTTGCAGAGGTGATATGAAATGCCAATAACTAGCAGTGACAGTTGGTAAAGAATAATCACATACTGGGCTAGAAATATTTTCCTTTCACTACATTTAGCTTTGGGCTCATTATTTTGTAGAACTTATTTTGTGGCTGCCTGAATAAATGGAATATTCTAGCCCAATAGTCTTGCAAATGCCATTCACTATGGTTCATACTACCATCAAGTTTACATTAAAGCAAGGAGAGGACTAATTTAAAATTTTCTCCTTCTGCGTTTTCTTCTGGGAACTCAATGCCATGCTTGAGATCTGTCAGAGCACTGACAGCAGAAGAGGAATGAGGAAAAGAATGTAAAGCCCAACTACTCTCAGCCCTTTCGGGCCTCCTTTCATTGTTCTTGGGTCTGTTCCTAGTCAGTGAGCTGTCTGTTTCATGGGGGCTGCATGGTATTTTTCCCTGACTGGAGTGTATGGTTCAGGAATAGTGAACTGTCTCTGGACAGCTGAGAGTTCATTTAGCCTCTTTGCAAACTAAATGGATGGTTTTTTTTTTATTATTCATGTGGAAATAAGTTCTTTCCTACACAACTTATATCTGAAAAATCATTTAGCCAGTAAATATGTATGGGATGCTCTGAAAAAGGTATGAGGCAAGCATGGATAGGAGGGAGTATGGAAGAAAAGAAGAGAAGTTAGGATTTTGAAAATCAATAAAAATTATTATGAGCTAAAGCATTTCTTTTCAACTAGCTAACTTTGTTCTGTCAAAATAAGTTCTAGCCAGATAATCATAGCTACCGCATAATAATGGAAAATTGTTTATTGTGCTGTGACATGCCTGAAATAAATTTCATTAGAACTGGTTATCAACAGGCAACTTAGGTAGCTGGAAAAGTTTAAGTTGTAATCGGCCAATGTTTTAATATTTTCCTCAGTATTTTAGAGCACGGGTATTCTTTATCGTTATAAATATCTGAAACCTATGAATTGAAAAGTAAACAAGCAAAAGGAATCAGAAATTAAAGGTGATATTTCCTTTTGATACATTGTAATGTTAGGAGGAACTAAGTATAGAAAATAAGATTTCTGGAATTGTATAAATATTTAAACGGTCTGGCACTGAATCCTATCTAAATAATTATTGCATGACCTATAACAAGGACTGATAAATGATTCACACTAAGGTGAAAAAAAAATGAGAAAATATTTAGACTTTAGCTTCCAGTACACTGGAGAAGAACTATTTTCAAATTAACCTCTAATCAATGATAAATTAGAAAATTATATATGTATATTAAATATATATTATAGGACAAAGGAAAAGCAATGAAAAGACATCAAGAGCACAAAGATGTGGAATGTAAACAAAATTGTATGTAGTTGTCATGCTGAAAAATTAGCTACATGTGTATTAAATGAAATAAACTATATGAAATTATAAAAATTTGTAGTTTATTCAATGTGCAACATTATTCAAAATTCCAAACATTAGAAATGACTGTTATAGTCACTGTTTTGGTCCAAGAGAAGGCAATTAAATAAAAGTGATAAAGTTTAGAAATAGGAAATTTTGAGGATCTGTGATTTTATAATAAAATTAACACATGAAATAAAATATATCTTGGACTCAAGAAAAGAAGGATCTAAATACTAGCTAGCTAGTGTTTCCAGCTTAGTTCACTTTCAGTAAACATGACAAATGGGGATAATTATGTCTTTCTGCCTCTTACTGTACTAAGAACAAACAAACCAATATATAAAAAGCCCTTTGTGGTACTGGGGGGGGGAAGGCATTGTAAATTCACAGAATGACTTCAAGCTCTAAGCCCTTGGTAAATAGAAATATTCACACCTTGTTTGGTTAACACTTAATTGGAATACCTGTCAAGGTGTCCTTGTGACACCATTTAGGACTGAGAAAAGTCATGGACAATAGGATAAGAAAGATGAAGACATCTATCATCTATCATGAATCTATGAGTCTCTTAAAAAAGCTCTTGCAAGGCTTATAAATTTTCTCCAAGTCATAGAGCTATATGGGGCAACTCACGGTGGGAAGTTATCTTAATATTGGCTTATTAAATATGAAATGTCTGATTTCCTTAAGTACTAAATTTGATAGTTGATATCTCTGAGACTGTACTTTGACACTTATTGTTTTTTTTATTGTGAAGGTATATCCTCAGTCTTTCAAATTCATGTTTTGGCTTGCCAATTTTTTTTAAGAGTAATTTCTATTAAACCATGGATAAGTCAAAAATTTGTGTTATTTTCTAATACGAGTTCCGTCATGGAACCAATGCAGCACAGATAGCTCAAAGTATCAACAAATTGTTTGGGAAGGTTGTGGCTAATGAATGCAGAACTTCTTGATGGTTTGAGAAGTTCTGTTCTGGTAATTTTAGTCTTGAAAATGAGCCACATGGGTGACCTGAGACCAAGGTGGACAATGATGAGCTGAAAGCTGTGGTGGAAGTGAATCCATTTCAGCCTACTTGTGACTTGGGAGCAAGGTTTGATGTTACTACTCCAACAATATTGGACCCTTTGAAATAAATCAGCAAGGTAAAGAAACTGGATAGATGGGTTCCATTAAACAAGTGTCAGAATAGAAATCATCTCGAAGCTTGCCTTTTTTTTGCTGTCATGACATAAAGGCAAACAATTTCTACACCGTTTTATTACAAGTGATGAAAAATGGATTCTTTTTGACAATCACAAGCATTCAGCACAATGGTTGGATAAAGATGAAGTGTCAAAACAGAGTCCAAAACTGAATATTCATCAAAAAAAGCTAATGGTGTCCATTTGGTGGTCCAGCACTTGTATTATCCATTTCAGCTTCAAGAAACCTGGTCAATTGACTACAGAGGATGTTTACTGCAAACAGTTGGACAACATGATGAAGATGCTTGCAATTAAGCAGCCAAGATAGGTCTATAGATTGGCCAATCTACCTGCAAGACAATGCTTGACCACATGTTGCATAAACAATGCTGCTTGAACTACACAACCTGTACTTGGAAACTCTCTGTCATCCATGGTATTCACC